>PVKA01040687.1:0-18587 GCA_004027165.1 Ctenomys sociabilis | reverse complement strand
ACTGCAGTGCAGCAGTAATTATGGTGCACTTTTTCGCTATTTAAGTTGGATATTTCTCTACATTCCTGAAACAATTTTTAGGTTTTTTTTGTACTAGACAATGCAGGCAGTGTTTTCACAAAAGTAACTGTACAGTGATTTGAAATACAATAAATGAAGGCAATGCATGGCCTTCCAATAAAAGATATTTGAAGACTGACTTAGTGGAAATTGTACTTTATTTTACATATATGATGTCTGTAAAACTGCTTAGATGGTATGGGTTTGTTTTTTGGTGTTTTGTTTTCCTTTAATCATAAAGTGACTGCTTGCTGTTCTTGGGTGGGTGTCCAGGCCCTTTGAAAAGTTCTTCCATTTTGTAAGAATCAAAATTGACTTGAATAAATTCTAAGTCAAATTGCATAAAAGGTTTGTCAGGAGTATCCATCATCAGGAAAGTTCATTTTAATAGCCTGTTTTCCTTATTTGTTAGAATAATTAAATGGAAACTACCAAGATAATAGGGAACCTGGTGTATAGGTGGGAACAACACGAACATGGATGACTGTTCTTTTCAAAATTTAATGACTTAAAGAGCTTCAGATAGCTTTTCCGGAAGATTATACTTGTAGCTGTATTATGGATTACCAACTGAACAAAACTGAAAGACTTAGAGCCAAGTTTGAATCTGTACATTGAATTGGCATAATATCCCAGGTTTTACTAGTCACACAGAGTTGTCAATGTTTTTATAATTGAGAGAATTCTAGAGCTCTTCAGTGTATCATGCTCCTAACCAAAAAAACCTCATTGAAATGATCAGGATGTAATGGTCAAGAGTGCAGAGTGAGTACAGTCCAGATCTTCATGTTAGGTTTGACACTATTTTATTGCTAGAAGGATGGGTAGCTTTAGGTAGAACTTTGGTTCACCAACCTTTCTATCTTGAGCAGTGGCTAAAAAATAAGCTTGAGTGTCTTCCAGGGAGTCTGGTGTGTTCTACCAGGAAAGGGGTCTTCCAGGAGGCTTCATTTAAATTGGTAACCAAACTGAGGCCTTAACCTCTGAAGTGTTAGAACAATTGGCTAGGATGAGGGGTGGTTTTGTAGTACTAAAAATGATTCAGACCAGTACCCTAAGCAGTTGTCAATGGCATATGGTTAGTCACATTCATAATGAGAGTGCTTTCAGGCTAGATTGGAGCTTTTACATATTTTACTGTTTTAAATGTCTTTAATATGGGCCTTCTAATTTGTAAATATGGAAATGATTGTGGGCTGTGGGGGGAGCAAACCATTTACCTATATAACTGAGATTTTAAAAGACAGTCCACTTTTTAGCATGTGTGTTTTGTCCAGCCTGTGGTTGTCTTTAACTAATAAATGTGATTTTTCTCCCACTTGCTCCTTCATTTATTTGTGTAGTAGAGGCATCTTCCCTGGTAAGAGTGTAAAGAATCCTTGGTGTACCAGCTTTGCAGTAGATCACTCCCCTATCCTGCCCCCTGAGCCCAGCCTTGTGTGTCACATGTGAATCTACCATGCACCTCACCAGCCATCTAGTTTACATAAAACTCAAAAACAGCTCAGTTATATTTATACACTGCCTCTGGAATCTGGTGAAGCTTAGTTTTTCCTGCTGATCCTTTTAAAAGTTCCTGTAACCCTATTAAAAGGAAGCTTTTTGGTAATGACAAGCCTGAACGTTTTTGCCCAGTTGAGTTGTACTTTTCAGCAGAAATTGTGTTTTCAATGGAAATTGTAAAGGTGTCAGCCCTGCTGGAGGAGACAGTCTTACTGGTGATTTTCATTGTATGATTTGATGACCCCAAGAAAGTGTCCTCTGGTAAAAGCTGCGAATGCACCTGAGGGGTTCTTTTTCTCCTGGTGAGGGTTTAAGACAATTCCCAAGAGATGGGTGTAGTGGAGGACTGCTGATCCTACCCAATAGGTAAAAGTGGTCAGTGGTGGTCGCTTGCCCTACTGCTTCTTACGGGGTTAGAAGCAATAATTCGGTGCTAGGCCCTTGGTAGCAATCATATACTTAAAATATTAGAAAAATAATACTTATGATTTGGATCCTTACATGAATAACTGCCAGACTTAAAAAGCTGGAGATGAAACTTAACTGTGGATGCTGGTCAGAATAAATGGTTACTTGGAGTTTGAAGGTACAATGGCTGCAGCACTATTGGAAAGTGCCCAATTATAACCTGGTAAGGAAGGATCAACACTTGGTAGAATGGGACGAGGCGTGATCTGTCAAAACAATTGCGAATCTTAAAAATAAGTGCCATGATAACAACGTCCGTCGGCCATGACACGTACGACAAGCCAGGAGCAGATGGGCCCGGACCTGAGACCCGCTTCCGGGGCGGGGCCAGCTCAGCTTCCGCCGCGCCTGCACCTGCGCCGTGAGCATTGGTCGCTGCTCTGGTGGGGCCGGTTTTTGGAGAAGGCGTGGTAAGCTGTCTCGCGGCTGAAAGATGGGCTCCACTGCAGTCGCTCGGGGCTGCCGCGCGGTCTGTAGGCGTCTGTGTTCTGGGTGTGCGGGTCGGACAGATGGAGGGCGGCCTGAGCCATTGACAGGAAGCAGTCAGCCCCTCGGACGACCCTGGACACCCAGCGCGGAGCTATCCCCGGAGAGCGAGCACAGGGAGCGCCCCGCATCCGCGGGCAGCAGCGAGGCGCTGTTGGAGCTCGGTCTCAGACGGCATTTTCTGAGTGGATCGAAGCAAGGGCTGAGCCGAGACTCTCTTCTGAGCGGCTGCCACCGAGGCTTCGGGCCTTTGGGCGTCGAGCTGCGCCGGAACCTGGCCGCAGAGTGGTGGGCCTCGGTGGTCGTGCGCACCGAGCAGGTCTTTGCGGTGGACACCCGGCTCCATGGCCAGGGCCCTGCGCCTGGCGGGGCCGGGGCCAGGGCCGGCGCCTCCAGGTTAGTTTCTGCAGAAGCTCTCCGCGAACTCTTGCAAGATGAAGAACTGAGTAAGGAACGGCTAGTATCGTGTCTTGAGAACTTATTAACAGCTTCCGGAAAACTACGGGAGACCCTTCTTCACGGTATGATTCTTAACCCTCTCATGCTTCCAAACAGGCTTGGGGTGGAAAGCAGGCGCCCCAAAGTTGGAGGATGGCAACTGCCCCGCCCATCGTTCCCACCAAAGGAAGTTGCCCCGTTCTCTTCTGAAGTCGGGTTTTTAAGAGAACTCATCTTTTTTTTTTTTTTTTTTTTTTTTTTTTTTTTTTTTTTTTTTTGTCTTTTTAAGACAGGGTCTCACTATGCAGTTCAGGCTGGCCTTAAGCTCACTTTGTAGCTCAGGCTGGTCTCGAACTCACAATTCTGCCTCAGCCTCCTGAATGCTGGGATTACAGGCATGCGCCACCACGCCCGGCTCCTCTTTTTTTAATTTTATTTTTTTATTAGTGCACATTGGTTCTACAGGTTAATGGGTTTCACTTTCACAGATTTATACATAAACATAATATACTTAGATCATTTTCATGGCAGCCTTGCCCTGCTCTCCTGCCTAGTTTCACTTTTTTGTTTGTTTTATTTCCTGACAGGGTCCCGCTATGTCTGGCAGCGCTTGAAATCACGAAATAGCCGAGGCAGACTTCAACCTCCCTGCAATGTTCGTTCCTGCCTCAGCCTCCCAAATGCTGGGGTTAGGGGCATATACCACTCCCACACCCAGCCTAGTCCACATTTTTGAGAGGTTTCAATGTATATAATTCTTTCTTTTCTTTTCTTTTCTTTTCTTTTCTTTTCTTTTCTTTCTTTCTTTTTCTTTCTCTCTTTCTTTCTTTCTTTCGCTGTACCAGGGATTAAACTCAGGATCCTGCACTTGCCAGGCAGGTGATTATTCCACTGAGCTATCTCCCTGGCACCTATATAATTTTCCTTTATCATATCCACCCCAGGGCCCAGGAGATGTCTCAGTAGAATAAGCACTTGCCTGAATTTAATCACCAGTTCTGCCCCAAAAAAGGCAGTACTATCATATCCATCCCATCATTAACCCACCCTTACACCACCACCCCTTATCCCTTTCCCCTAATAATGATCACCATTCTAATTTCATGTCACCTTTCAGGCTTGCATATTCCGAAGAACATAAGATGTTTATTTTTGTGTCTGACTTATTTCACTCTACATGACCAAATTTTAGAATCCATCCTTTTCTTTGAAAATGGCAAAATTTTGTTATTTATGGCTGAGAAATGGTCCACGGTGTGTATATTTGCCACATTTTCTTTTTGTAATGATCTCTTTTTTTTCTTTTTGTAATCATGTTTTGGGGGGGCGGGTACCAAGGATCAAACACAGGACCTCGCACTTGCCAGGCAGGCACTTAGACCATGGAGCTATTTCCCTAGCCCTAGATCTTTTTTATTATTGACAGCCTAGTCTACCCAAATCAGAGAGGATGATGCTACTACTATTGAGATAGAATCTACGTGCATGAAAAACAACAACAGAGACTTTGGAGAAAAGAAGAGGGTGAGACAGGGTCTCATTGTGTAATTCAGACTGGCTTTGAGGCTCAGCTATGTAGCCCAGGCTGGCCTCCATCCCATGATGATCCTCCTGCTTCAGCCTCTCATGTGCTAGGCTTGCAAGCATGCACCACCATGCCCAACTAATAGAGGCATTTTGACTTTTTCTGTTTTCAGTAGAAATGTCACTTGAATTTATTTCATATATATTATGGGAACAAATAGGCTAATATTATTAGAACCGATTTTCTTTTTTTTTTTAATGAACAGGGGATTGAACTCAGTCCCTTGTGTTTGCCAGGGAAGCGCTTATTCCACCGAGCCATCTCCCCAGCCTCTAGAACTGATTTTCACTGTAAAAGTGATCTAAAAAATATAAAAGAAGGGGCAGGGACATAGCTCAGCAGCAAGCACAAAGTCTTGAGTTTGATCCCTGGTACTGGAACAAAAAGCAAGAGATTTAAAAATCGGAAGGGAAGGATAAACTAATGTCAAATGTGACTAGTAATACCAGCATGAATTAATGATTTTAAAAAATACATATTTCCGGGGCTGGGGAGATAGCTCAGTAGAATAAGGGCCTGAGTTCAATCCCTGGTTCCACCAAAAAAAAAAAAAAAAAGAAAAGAAGAAAAAAATATAAATCTCCTAACTGTATCCATTGAAAGGGCATAAAAGTTATGCCATTTAATAATAGCAAACAGACTTAGTTCCCAGAACCTGCTTCTTAAAATGAACCAGTGCTTGGATGTCTTATGTACTTTTCTCATTGCTGAGATAAAATTACCCGACACTCGCCGGGGAGATAGCTCAGTAGAATAAGTGCTTGTCTGGCAAGTGCAAGGTCCTGAGTTCAATCCCTGGTACCATAAAAAATTAAAAAAAAAAAAAAAAAACACAAAATTACCCGACACTCAAAAGTTGAAGGAAGGTTTATTTAGGTCATAGTGTGTAGAAGTTTCAGTTCATAGTTGACTTGCTCTGAGGCAGGGTGGCATTGCAGAGGAGAACAGCTTCTGCAGGCAGAAGGCAGATAGCAACAGCCCTCTTTCTGCCCTTTATATTCCGTCCAGGTGACCTTCAGGTGGGCAGCAGTGATGCCCCAGGAGGACTCTCATAGCCCTTACCAGAACTGTGCCCGACCAATCTGGACTGATTTAGTAATCACACGGCCTTCATCCCAGCACCATACCCTCAATCCCAGCATCATGCGCTCTAAATCCAGCCAACTCGGAAAAGTCCCACGTACAGGTGCACAGGCTTTAAGGGGACATCTGGACATAAGCTATAACAAAAAGGCTACCTCCAGCTGTTTGGTAGGGAAGACCCAAGGTGAGATTGGAACACTTAAAAAGCAAAAAATTATTTGAGAGTGAATCATGTCAGAGGGACACAGATGCTGATTTGAAGAGTTGGCTAAATTCAACACAAACAGTATTAAACACTGACAGGCCCATAATCCCAGCACTTGGGAGGCTGAGGCAGGAGGACCGCCAAGTGTTTGAGGCCAGCCTGGTCCACATAGTAAGACGTTGTGTCAAAAAAAAGAAAAAAAAAAGTAAATGCTGATGGCAATGGATAAAAGCATGATTTTTAAAAACAAATGGTAGAGAGAGGGCTGGGGAGATGGTTCGGTGGAGTAAGTGCTTCCCTGGCAAGTGCAAGGGCCTGAGTTCAATCCCCAGTTCCACCAAAAAAAAAACCAGTCTAGGTAAGGAAGAAGAAGCAGAGGAAAAAGCTCATGTTTTACAGAAGCTGTGCAGTAAGTACAGAAGAAAATGTAGATTTGAAAATCCTAATTGTTTTAGTTTGTAACCCTAGTAAAAGTGATTCAAGCAAGGATTATCAAAAATGAATTCTATTTTTTTATAAATTATAATTGTTCACTTTTTATCTTTTTATTTTTTATTTATTTTGTGGAACCGGGGATTGAACTCAGACCCTTACACTTGCCAGGGAAGCGTTTATTCCACTGAGTCATCTCCTCAGCCCCAAAAATGAATTCTAAAGTATTGGGTGAATGATTATTGGGAAGCAAGATATTGTTGAATAGATGTTTACAAGGGTTAATCAAAATATATGGTAAATGTTTAAATTTTTTTGATGTTATAGTAAAGCACATGTTGCCATTGGTCCCTTGTTTCGAATGCACTTAGCCTATACTGCCACTTTTCAAAACAGTTCTGGAGTCCTCTTATGAGCATCTTTGCAAAGTAATCAGAATTACAGTGACTGCTACTGCCAGGCATCACCCACCCAGTGGAAAGGCAGGCGGGTCAATATCACGGCTAGTCTTCTTCCACTCTGCTCACCAGAATGGGTACTCTGCAGCTTCAGGCTCAGCCCCAGACTCTCCAGGAAAGATAAACAGATTTAACTGATGGGGAAATCAGTACAGCAACAAAAACAAACCAACTACTTTTACTACCTTAACCAAATTAGGGCCAGCCAGATAACTCAGCGGACTAAAGCACAGGGACTCAGGTTCCATCCCTGGCATGCCATGCTGGCCCCATCCCTGGGGTGCACTGAGAGGGCATGGTGGCGCTTGCCTGTAATCCCAGCACTTGGGAGGCTGAAAACAGGAGGATCACTAGGAGTCTGAGTTGCATAGTGAGACCCTGTACTAAATACAAAACAATAAAATAATGAAAATTTGATACCGGTCTCCTCTTGTTATGATTAAGAGGTAGGTGTTAACAATGGATTCCTGCTAAAAGTAATTAGTTTGAGCTGTAAAACACATCTCAAGTATGAGATAATTTTATGACTAGCCTGGACTCAAAAGTCATTGTCATTGAAGCAGCGTTGAGGGGAAGGAGTCAAGGGAAATAATCTCAGTTATTAAAGAGACCTAATCAAAATGCATATAAACCTTAATTATAAAGAGAAAAGTAACAAGGTCTGGTGGCGTGCACCTGAAATCCCAGCACTCTGGGGCAGGACTCTGACCAGCTTGTGAGCTCAAGGCCAGCCTCAGACAAAAAAAAAAAGCAAAATATGATATTTTAACAACTGGAAAAATTAAATGTCGCCCATATATTAAGTGATATAATGGGATGTGGTTAACTACAGTCCAGTGAAGGTACACAGAATATATGTTTTGGGAAGATACACACGGAAGCATTTGGAAGCCAACAGAGGAGACATGGCATTGTTGATAATTGGTGAATCTTGGGGAAGGGTCCACAGGGATCCTTCTTATAACTCTTCTTCAGTTTCCGTGTAGATTTCAAAAATCTTTAAAAAGCTGAAGAGAAACTACCTTAAGTGGTATTTAAGTTAGTACCCCTAGCTCCATGATATTTGTACTGCTGTGTGAACCTGTGATGCTGCTGGTTTGTCTATAGGTTGGCACATGTTGGTTTGGGGAGCAGATTTATACAGTGGTGGATCTGTCTTTTTCCAGGTGCCCTGGAGCACTATGTTAGCTGCCTGGATCTGGTAAACAAGAAGCTGCCTTACGGGCTTGCCCAGGTTGGAGTATGTTTTGTTCCTGACACTCAGCAGATACCTAGTGGTGTTAAAAGGTATAAAATGTGACAAGCATCCTGGCCTTGTGTCTTGGTTACTGTTTCCTCATTGCTGGGACAGATGAAGAAAGGAAAGGTTTATTTAGCTCACAGTTAGTGGAGGTTTCAGTCCATACTCCACTGGCTGCATGGCAGAGTGGCACGTGGCAGAGAGCAGCCATTCATGGCAGCGGAAGACAGACAAAAGGGGGGAGCAGCAGCAGTGGGCAGAGGTGAACCTCTCTCCTTTCCTTAAGGATGTTGCCTTCCAGCTTTCTGCTCCAGGGAGGGCATACCACTCACACCCATAATCCCAGCAGTGCTCGGATCCATAATCTCAGCCTTGGACCATGAATTACTCACAAACTCTAGAACCAGGCCCCAATGATTGCATGAGGCTTTGAGGGGGGACTCTCCGTTTTAGTTAAAATGGTTCTGTAATTTATAATTAGGCTCAGTGTATGCTGAGAAGAGCTGGTGTAGGCGTTTTGGCCCAGCTGCTGTTCTCCTTTTTCCTGGCTCTTTTCTTGGTAATCCTGGGGATTGAACCCAAGGCCTTTTTTCATTGTTGTAGATGACAGGGCTACTTTCATAGAGATCCTTGTGAGGCTGGGAACATAGCTCAGTAGAATAAGTGCCTGCCTGGCAAGTGAAAGGGCCTGAGTTCAACCCCTGGTTTCATAAAAAAAAAAAAAAAAGTAAAGAGACTCCTGTGCTCAGACACCTTTCTTCATGAGCCTCTGTGTTCTAGGTAGAGCATCTTCCACCCCTCATCAGCTGTTTGGCTGATGTGAAGCTTGACTCCTGCCCACTTTACAACTTCCGCTTTTAGTTCCTTTCATAGTGAGCTCTCCGTTTTAGTCAAAATGGTTCTGTAATGGTTCAGTTTGTGAACGTGTGAAATAGCCAGTCTTTTAGAAGAGACTTTATAGTTTTGCTAACTTCAGTATTTTTGTTATCTAAAGAATTGGTGAGAAGACAGAAGCTTCATTGATATGGTTCACTTCTCCAAGGACTTCAAGCCAGTGGCTTGATTTCTGGTTGCGTCATCGACTGCTGTGGTGGAGAAAGGTATTCTGATTAATAGTTAACACAGGTTTTCTTAGTGCATCAAAGGTAATGCTCTTGTGTTGCAGATGAAATTTGATTTGATAATGGCTGTGTCACATTTCTAAGAGATAGCTACAGTAAATCAACAAACACAAGTGAAAAGCTTGGTGATGGTTTAACTGTTCCAGATGACAGGGCTACCTTAGTGGAGACGCCTGTGCTCCGAAGCCTTTCTTCATGAGCCTCTGTGTTCCAGGTAGAGCTCCAGCCCTCACCAGCTATTTGGCTGATGTGAAGTTTGACTGTTACCCACTTTTACAATTTCCACTTTCAGTTCCTTTCGCAGTTTAGTCAGTAACTCTTATTAGCCAGTAGAGCTCTCTATTTTAGTCAAAATGGTTCTGTAATTTACAGTCATGCTTAGTATATGCAGAGAAGAGCTGGTGTAGGCGTTTTGGCCCAGCTATTGTCCTTTTTCCTTGCTCTTAGTAATCCTGGGGATGGTACCCAAGGCCTTCTCATTGGGCAGCATCTCTCACGCCTGTTAAAATTTTTTGAGACAGTCTTGCTAAGTTGACCAGGCTGGGGCCAAATTGTGATGTCCCTGCCTCAGTGTCCAGAGCACTAGGATCGCATGGTTGGGACCACCATGCCCAGCTTCCCAACTCTTAAAAATCCCTAAACTCCCATTTAATCCAAATGAAAAAATACAGATTACTAAACACTTCATGGAACAATAAGAAAGGTAACCATTCTAAAGAAGGGTACTTTCTTTATCCTATGTAGTTCATTATTAACTTCTCCTCTTATCAATGGCCACAAAAAAGGCTAGATGGCATTGGTAGCTTTTGTTTGTTTTTTGAATTTTTTTTTTTTCTTTTTTTGGGTTTTTTGGCAGAAGGGGGATTGAACTCAGGCCCTTGCACTTGCCAGGGAAGCATTTTACTGAGCCATCTCCCCGGCCCCATCAGTAGTTTTTTAATAGTTTCTTAAAACAAGCAAAGTATATTTAACAGTATATTCATTCATACTTGATTAAATTTCACTATTTTTGAGACTTGAATATGTGTAATTAGTTGCTGGATAAACAGTCTTAAACAGCTTTAATTCTTAGAAATGATTGCATAATTTGAAGTAAAGTGGTGTTTAGGAAGTTTAAAATACATTTTCTTTTCCAGTTTGCCATGAGCCCATCTAACTTCAGCAGCAGTGACTGTGAGGATGCAGAGGGGCGGAGAGGAAGCTGCCTTTACTACAGCTTTCCCTGGGGAAAGGAGCCAATTGAAGCATTGTGGAATCTGGGCGATAAGGAGCTCCTGCACACATATCCTGCTGACAAGGCCAGATTACATGTATGCTCCTTCAAGCTTCTGTATGCTCTTCACCCAGATTACCTGTGTTCATGTCTGCACTAGTTCACAGTAATCCCAGGCGTGGAGCCCCAAGACCCCTCAATGCCTTAATCTGTCTGTTTCAGGGGACACACAATGGAGTCTTCAGAGCCAGGAAATGAACAGTAGTCCACTCTTACTCTCCATTCCACAGAACCCTTCAGATCTACCCAGTCAGGATCATGTGTGTCAGGAAGTTGTCATTTCCAAGTCTCCTTCACAGGGACAGTTCCACTTCTTCCTACTCTGCCATGACCCTGAGTGCAGGCTTGTTGCTTTGTACGATGTCCCTAGACACAGATTTGTGTGTTTCCTTGTGGCTCCCGTATTTCCTGTGGACTCCACTCCAACTCTCAGTTGCCAGACCTGTCCTTAAGGCATACTAAGCCAGGCAAAAAAAAAAATCCTCAACTTTATGGGGGCTTGTGGGTTAGTTGTTTAAAGCATCTGCTTAGAGCCGGGCCTGGTAGTGCAGGCCTGTAATCCCAGCATGTGGGAGGCTGAGGCAGGAGGATTGTTGTGAATTTGAGACCAGCCTGAGCTACAAAGTGAGTTTAAGGCCAGCCTGAACTGCATAGTGAGACCCTGTCTCAAAAAGACAAAAAAAAAGCACCTGCTTGGGCAAACTCAGTCAGGGGTACTGTACTCAGGTACAGGGGACTGCAGTTTGATCCCCAGCTCCACATGCCACAATAAATCTGTCCTTAAGGCAGCTTGAGCCAGCCAAAAAAAAAAAAAAAAAGAATCCAGAGTGTTGGAATTATAGACATACATCATCATACCCAGCTGAGTCCTTCCTTTTTATAAGAATAAACTGTTAAAAAATCATCCAATATTTTCTTGACCTAGGTGTGGAACCAGCCATTTCTCCAGGGAAATTATATTTGTAAACTGCAGTTGGCCATGAACCATCTTTAGCACCAGGTAGCCCTGTTTCTGGGCCCTCCCATGGACACAACTGGGATATGTTGTACAGGATCACAAGTGTTTACACACACTTTTATTTTGGTGGTAGTGGGCCTTAAGTTCAAGGTGTTCCCATCTATTCCCATAGCCTTAGGTGGGGTGTTTAAACTAGGGTCTCATTGTGCAGTCCAGGCTGGCCTCGAGCTCTCAATGGTCCTTGTGCCTCAGCCTCCTGAGTGCCAGGGTGTAGCAAGTGTGAGCTACCACACCTGGCTGCCTTTCTTTTCATGTGTACAACCAGCCTCCTTGCCACTCCTTGGCTGAGAGCCCAGGTACCCCAGTCATCTCACCCACATCCTACTGTGAACAGAGACTCTTGGTCCCTGGGAGAGAAGGCCACTGGTGAGCTTGATCTTAGGCCTGCTGTTCTCACTGGAACCCAAGGAGGAAGAAAGGCAGTAGGAGCACTCGCCTGCGAGCTCAGCCTCCTCCCTTCTCCCCAGTCACCCAGGCCCTGGGCTGGAGGTGCCTGCCACTGGGCAAGAGCTCAGACCTGCAAGAGGGGAAGCAAGCGCACAGAAGCACAGTGGAGCTTCACTGAAAGTAAAACAAAATTTTCAGAAGTTTGAGCACATGTATAATTCCTTTGGAGAAGGAATCCTGTCTAAAACTTTACCTGTTTGGAGAGGTAGAATAGTGTTGTTCTGCCCAAGTGGTTCTAGATTTGAATATATGGATGACTTGATTTTGCAGATAGAGTTTTGTTTTTTTTTGTTTGTTTGTTTTTGTTTTTTTATCTTTTTGAGACCGGGTCTCATGCAGTTCAGGCTGGCCTTAAGCTCACTTTTATAGCTCAGGCTGGTCTTGAACTCACAACAATCCTCCTGCCTCAGCCTCCTGAGTGGTGGGATTACAGGCATGTGCCACCACGCCCAGCTACAGATAGAGCTTTTGTTTATTTGTTTTTAGAGATGAAGTTATTAATTCAAGTATTGTTTTGTAGCTAATACAGTCTTACAGTGGAAAAAAACAAGACACTTGAAAATACCATAATAAAGAAACAATATGAATTGAGTGTTCCTTGTCTTCAGTGCTTGGGACTAGAGATGTTTTGAATTTCTTATTTTCCAGATTTTGGAATATTTACATCCAAATGATCTCTACAGGATAGAACCATAGCCTAAACACAAAATTTATTTCTATTTTGTGTGCACCTTATTGGCTGAGATAATATTGGTCCTGGATTTTACATCCAAATGATCTCTTAGGGATAGAACCCTAGCCTAAACACAAATTTATTCTATTTCATGTGCACCTTATTGGCTGAGGTAATGTTTTCAGGATTCCTGTGTTTTGACTTCGACCCTTCATGTGAGGTCGGGGTTGAGCTCTCCTCTTGTGTCATATTCTTGTTCAGTTTCAGATTTTGGAAGGTCCTTGATTTTCAGATTAACAATTCTGCTCTTAATGCTCATGTGCAGTGCACACAAAGTAGGTTAATTTGTGAACAGTTCGCATGCTCCCTTGGGAGCGTGTCCCATAACCCAGCACCATCACATGTTGTTTTGGGTACTCAGCTCTCAAGTGAAACTTGGTGAATGATCACAACTAAAGACCAACTCAGCTTGTAACTGGTGTTTTAAAGATGATTTGAGGCCCACACATGGTGATGCAAGCTTGTAATCCCAGCACTCCAGAAGCTGAGGCAGAAGGATCACCATGAGTTTGAGGCCAGCCTGAACGACATGCAGAAACCCTCTCTCAAATAAAAAATGATGGTGGAACTATATAAATGAAAAAAATTGATAAGTAAAAGTTTTAAGAATTTGACTGGCATGTGGTGCCAGCCCTGCCCCAGGGGTGCCCTGAGATGGTGATTGAAACTGGGTGTGGTGCCATTGTGTCTGTAATCCTAGCACTTGGGAGACTGAAAACAGGAGAATCGCTGAGTCTGATCTGTATAGAGACCTTGTAGACCCTGTCCTAAATACATTAAAAAAAACAAAACAAAACGAATTTGAGATTTTTTTCCTCCTTAGTTTAAATGAGGAAAATGTTTGTGAATACTTGATTTATATAATGTGGAAAATTATTGTATATATTTTTATAATTATAGCCTTTAACCAAAAGCAAGTATTTAGTAGATGTCTATTATGAAAATAACTACATTTTAGTCACACTGCAGAGCCTTGCTTTGAGCACGCCAACCCATCCTATTCCTTTAACCTTTATTAATTAATAATCTTCAATTTAAGCCGGGCGTGGTGGCGCATGCCTGTAATCCCAGCACTCGGGAGGCTGAGGCAGGAGGATTGTTGTGAGTTCGAGACCAGCCTGAGCTACAAAGTGAGCTTAAGGCCAGCCTGAACTGCATAGTGAGACCCTGTCTCAAAAAGACAAAAAAAAAAAAAATCTTCAATTTGTACATAAGCATGGTCCCTGCCCAAATGCTGATTCTCCCCTCAGCAGCACTGAGCAGACTGAGGCTGCCTTGGGCTCCTGGTTCAGGGGAGGCCCAGGTGCTGTTGGGTTTTTCACAGGTGATGCTGGTGGCCAAGATGTGTTGATTCAACCCAGTTCCCTGGCAGCTGAGACCACGTCACTGTCTGTGAGCCCACTGCCTGGTACAGGCCTGGCACAGAGTGGGTCCTTTGTAAAATGATTTGTAATTTTGTATTGTGATTGGCCATATCTAGTTCTGTTAAATGATGCTTTATTTTGTTCCCTGTGAAGGGCCGAGATGGGCGAAAGATGGTGGTCCCTTCTGTTGTATCCATAAGCGGGGACCTAGACCGCGGCGTGCTGGCCTACCTGTATGATTCTTTCCAGCTCACAGAGAACTCCTTTACAAGGAAGAAAAGTCTTCATAGAAAGGTGCTTTTGATATTTCAAAGATCAACTTGAGAATTAAACATAGGGCTAGGTTTTTTTTTTTTTTCCCTTTTTTATGTTAATTATGCTTCCTTTTTTCCATTATTGCCGTAGGTACTTAAACTTCATCCTTGTTTAACCCCCATTAAAGTTGCTTTGGATTTAGGAAGAGGTCCAACTGTGGAACTAAGACAGGTGAGGAGCTGGGGAGATAGCTTAGTAGAATAAGCATCTGCCTGGCAAATGCAGGGTCCTGAGTTCAATCCCTGGCCCTGCAAAAAGAAAAAAATAAGAGGTGAGTAAAGGGAATTTTATTAAATGTTGTGGTTTTTTAAAAAATAATTTTATTGAGAAAGAAATGGCACTATGACAGTTTCAAAACAGGTTAGTAGGACAGTTACAATAATTCATACATTGCATACTGTTGTCTTCATAGTAGTTACTCATAGTACAAGATGCAAACAGGATATCTTCTCTAAACACTTATCTTCTCATTGAACTAAGAGAAAGTAGCTGTATATCTTTTTTTTATTAATTTTATTGAGAAACAAATAGCAATGAGACAGTTTCAAAACTGATTAGTAGAACAGTTTCAATAACACAGTGCATATTGTTGTCTTCATAGTGGTTATTCATAGTTCATGGGTTGGGCTGTAGCTGAGGGTGCTGGCTTGGGGTCTATCCCCTGTGCACTATGCCAGTAAACAAACAGCTGATTTGTTGACTCACAAAAATGGGACACTTCAAAAATTTGAAGGTTTTATATTTTTCTCCAGGTTTGTCAAGGGCTATTTAACGAATTACTAGAAAATGGAATCTCTGTGTGGCCTGGTTATTTGGAAACTATACAGTCCTCATTGGAGCAGCTTTATTCCAAGTATGATAAGTTATCTTTCTAGTCATTAAAATGTATTTTATTCAGTGTTTGACTATATGTATTTCTTTAGTTTACAACAAATCTCAAAAATATGTATGAAATATAATTAAAATTATTGCTCACTTTCCCTTTTACAGAATGATGTGTCCTTAGTTACTCATTACGGCCCAGAGTGCTGCGCAGACGTGTGTGAGCGCTTCTGCGTGCTCTTCGAGACAGGGCCTAACGCAGCCCTCTTTAATTTATCAGGATGGAGTTAGACGTAAGGGCCGAGGGAACATGAGTGGCATGCCTGTTCCTGCTGGTACTTTGGTTCATTCAGAGCCAAGTAAAAGAGAGGTCTATTGGGGAACAGAGAACTTACTGGGGACTGGCACCTGCTTCCTTGATCACTCTAGCCTGAAGTTGGCTTCTTGTTGATCATCCCTGAGCTGGAAAGTCAACATCCAAAATCTGAAGCCTCCTGAAGTCTGGAACATTTTGAGCACTGATGTTTGCAACAAGTGGAAAATCCCACCTCGCCCCCATGTGGCAGGGCGTGGTCAAAATACAGGTGCACAGAAATAAAATTACCTTCGGGCTGTGTATCTTAGGTGCAGGTGACAAATAAGAGTTGGCTGTGGTGGCACACACCTGTTAACCCAGCACTGGGGAGGCTGAGGCAGGAGGATTTTGCTATGTAGCCTGGGCTACATAGTGAATTCAAGGGCAGTGTCAACTTTTTTATTTTTTTATTCAGAACCAGGGATTGAACTCAGGCCCTTGCACTTGTCAGGGAAGCACTTATTCCATTGAGCCATCTCCTCAGCCCCTCTTTTTTTGTTTTTTGAGACATGGTCTCACTATGAAGTTCAGCATATCTCATAGTTAATCTCAAGCCACATTACTTGTTTGCAGACATTGCCTAAAATAGGTCTCTAATACGTATTGTCTGGATGATTGAAATAACCTCCTGTTTGTCTCTACTCTTGCTAGTGTGCTATCTCATCAAGTTTTTTTTTTTTGTTTTGTTTTGTTTTGTGTTTTTTGTGGGGAACCAGGGATTAAGCTCAGGCCCTTGTACTTGCCAGGGAAGCACTTATTCCACTGAGCCATCTCTCGGGCCCCTTCATCAAGTTTTTTAAAAAATAAAGTAATTCATTCTTCCTTTGTTTATTTTGACCTCTTAAAGCTCTTTATGTTGAATGTGCATCTTCAGGGTAAGGTTTTGCTCTTGAGTTCTCTAGTAACTTGTTAAAATGTACTTCCAGATGAAGTCTGCAGAAAAGTAGCATTTGTTTTATGTTCTTGTTTGTTTGAATACTGAGGCTCAGATCCAGGGACTCCCTGCCACTGAGCTACACTCCAGTGCTTTGATTTTGAGACACTCTCACTAAGGTGAGACTCAAACTTAACAGGTCTCCTGCTGACACATCCCCCCTCCTTGCCAGGATCATAGACCAGAGCCACCGCATTCAGCTCAGCTAGTTCTTCTCTATGTAGAAGAGTAGACCACTTATAAAACAAAGGGGTGGCACTTGAGCTTTCTCATCTTCACTGGTTCTAGAATTCTTGGAGTCAAATGGATGTGATCAGTTTTGATTTGTTCCTTTTATTGTTTAGGCTTTGTTGTCCCAGATATTATTAAATGCCTTGTATTGTCTTATGCACTTTGATATGACAGTGAGTGAATATGACAGGGAAGCTTATATTCTAGTAGAATAAAAAAAGACAGTAAAAGTAAATAAAATAAAACAAAACATTTAATGAGATAATACAACTTGGTGAGCAGCAAGAAGACCAGTGATTGCTAAACAGATATTACAAGCTTTCATACACTAAGAATTAATGCATGAATTTGGTAAAATGTGTTATATGTTGGATCTTTATTATGATATCAATATTTAATCTGAAATGTTTGTTTGCTGCCTAGCAAGTGCAAGTCCTGAATTTGATTCTCGGTGCCAAAAAAATAAATAAATAAAATAAAATGTTCTTACATTACAGCTAGGTTCCAAAAGGCTGAGGTTAGCCGGGCGTGGTGGCGCATGCCTGTAATCCCAGCACTCGGGAGGCTGAGGCGGGAGGATTGTTGTGAGTTCGAGACCAGCCTGAGCTACAAAGTGAGCTTAAGGCCAGCCTGAACTGCATAGTGAGACCCTGTCTCAAAAAAAAAAAAAAAAAAAAAACAAAAGGCTGAGGTTATTGCAAGGCCAGTATGTAAACCACACCAAGAGACATCCTTAGGGGCAGGCTTATTTCTGAGGCTTACTTGCTTGCTTTTTTTTTTTCTTTCATCAAGAACCAAACTCAGGACCTTGTGCTTGCCAGGTAGGCACTTATACAGCTGAGTTTCAGGCTTACTTCATGGCTCTTTAGCTATGTATTGTCAGAAACGCTCTAGAAATTTTACTTTGAATGTAATTCAGAAGCAAAACTTTTTTTTTTTTTATTGTTATTTTTGTGGAACCAGGGATTGAACTCAGGCCCTTGTGCTTGCCAGGGAAGCACTTATTCTCCTGAGCCATCTCCCCAGCCCCAAAAATCCTCTCAGGCTTCATTTTCTTGACGGCTCAAAATGCCTTCTTTTTTATTTTTTATTTTTTGGATTAAACTCAGGACCCTGTGCTTGCCAGTAAGCACTTATTCTATTGAACTGTCTCCCCAGCCTAAATATTTTCCATGTGGCTCTCAAGCCCTAACTTTGTGCTCATGGCTGAAAGCGACATGGAGCGTGAAGTAACAAAAGCTGGGGGTGTGGAGATCCACAGTTGGTGCTGAGCTCATGCCATCTCGTGAACCTGCTTTTTCTTAGATATGATGAGATGAGCATCCTCTTCACAGTTCTGATTACTGAAACCACTCTGGAGAATGGCTTGGTACAGCTGCGAAGTCGAGATACCACGATGAAGGAGATGATGCACATATCAAAATTAAAGGACTTTTTGATCAAGTATATATCATCAGCTAAGAATGTATAGGTTTCCATATTTATATAATAAACATTCTCCTTTGTGAATTTGTCAAGTGTTGACTTAGTTTTTTGTAGTTCTTTTTTTATGCATCTAGTTCAGGGTCTACAGAGTCACTACACAGATCAGACACCCATGCCCACGAGGTCCAGTCTTAGTCTCCGTATCATCTTGCCCCAAGGGCAGCGCCAGCCCTGCACACTAGAGATTGAACCCTGGTCCCTGCAGCTGCCTAAGCAGGTGCTTTAATCTGCTGAGCTATCTGGCCGGCATGAAGTAGACATTTTTGGTGCTTTCTTTGATTCACTTTTTTCATTATACTTTCAATGTATCCACTGCATCAAGAATGTGTTGCTGGTGGGCCAGGGAGATGGCTCAGTAGAATAAGTGTTTTCCTGGCAAGCACAAAGGCCTGAGTTCAATCCCTGGTTCTGCCAAAAAAAAAAAAGTCTTATGTTGATGGGCCAGCCATAGCTCAGCAGTCTTGAGCAGGCTTAGGAAGCTGCAGGCCAGTTCAATCTCCAGCACCACATGCTGCTCCAGCCCTGCCTCTA
>PVKA01040686.1:0-18575 GCA_004027165.1 Ctenomys sociabilis | reverse complement strand
TAATAAGTATGTTTCATTGTTTATTAAGTATATTTTCTAAAATAATTTTATAATAAAATCTATAAACATAGATATATGAGGGGCATTGTTTAAGCTTAAAAACCAAGACATCTTTTGTCTCTAATGAGTAGGTGACATAATTCTTAATCTGCATTACTTTTGCTTCTACAGAATTATATAAGCAATATTATTGTGCCCAATGATCAAAACAATGAGAGATTTTCAATAGAATATTTTGATTATAATTTTAAAAAGGCTTTGTAACTGAGTATGACATTTTACTTTTGTCAAGTTTAGTACTGGATATATTTACATTTATTTTTTAATGTATAGGTATTTCACAGGACAAATAATAGAAGACAGAAATAATTGAAAATTCTGAGTTTTTGCAACAAAATGACTTTCACATTTAAATCTAGCATTCTTCTTGGTCCAACTGAAACAATGAAGAAAATCTGAGAGGTGAAATATGGACAAACCCTAAAACAGATTCCTTTAAGATAAATGGTTAGGAGATTCAAGTTCTCCTTCACACCAAAACTTTATGTTCCTACAGCGATATGGCATAAATTGTTAAAACTGAGAAGAGAGGTCTTGCTTATAACTTCTAATCTTTTCTTAAACTGTCTTAAATTAGCAAGAGCAGCATTTGATTAGGAAATATTTTCAGTGTCAAACTAATGCTTGTATTAATGCATCAAAAAGTAGTGTAGACTTTGAGCAGTAAACACCTTTTTAAAATCATTTCAAAAACAATGATTCAGAGAAGATAGGGTTCTTTCCTTGACTATTACTAAAGACAATTTATATTCATGAAATAAGACTTTGTATATTTGTTTATTTGCAAAGTGTAAAGAAACTCAAGGCTTTGGACATGGGACTTCCAAGTGTAAATGCGCAGACTTACTGGTGCACGCCATGGAAGGGGGATCTTTTTCAGCTCTGAAGTAACCCTTTTCACACTGACACACAGAAGTGGCTTCCTTGTAGGTCAGACTATGTGGAGGGCATTTAGAGCACTTTGTGTTTCCAGCAAATGCTTTATAGAATCCTGGTCTGCAAGCTGTAGAAACAGGAAAAACAGTTCATTTTTAATTATTTTTCTAGAGGATGTTGGCCAACATTTATATTTGGAGTCTAAAGAGCTCAGAGTAACACACACACACACACACACGTGGAAAAGTCAGTATATGTGTTAATATTAAAATATCAAGTTACTTATTTGTGATGTTAAGCCTAACTGTCATCTTGATTGGGTACTTTGTAAGACATTACAGGCAGATCATAAGAACTTGGGCATGGGACCTACAGTGAATCTCTCTCTCCTCTGGCACTGTCCCTTTCTTGTCCTCTGGCAGCTGGGAACTAAGCAATCTTGCTCTACTTACCCCTTCTGCTATGATATACCTATAACAGAGCTGGTGTATCACATACTGAACCCTCTGAAACCATTAGCCAAATAAACTTTTTTTTTTTTTTTTCAATTGTGGATAGTGGGTATTTTCTCTCACCAAGAGGAAAGCTGACCAATACATTATTCAAAATCAGTAAGAAAATTTTATCTGAGGTTGCTAAGCCTTAAAGTCAGTGTACCTGAAGCATGTAGACACACTCATATGATCATGCACATAAACTCACACATGCTCTATTAGTACTTCACAAGTGTAAGGACCCTCATAACTGGCAGTACAAGAGACGGCTTTGTAGCACTGGAAAAGCATAAAAACACTGAATCACACTATGAAAGATACATTTACAATCTTATTTTTTCTTTGTATGCAAGTACAAAGCCTCAGTTTGGTCCTGGGATATGTTTAGCTCATTTTTTTAGTAGCTAAGTCTTCTCTAAGGTATGAGACATGTATTACATTTTGTGCTTCATTTTATGAAAGTTGTAAAAATTATATGAAAATTTAAAGTAAGGAAAATTATTAAATCATCACTGGAAAATTACTATTAAGAGATTAGGTGTTCAATATCAGTGTCCACAGAAAATGGTGGTATATGACTATCATCAGATTTCTAACTTGTGACAGTTCATGATGTACAGCTAATAAAGATGACTATACTATCAAAATATTTCTCCCAACCTATGGAAAACCTGAGTATATGAAAAAAATATACATAATCCTACTGGTGGCTTTATACCACTATATATTCTTCAAAACATGTAATTTCTAATTCTTTCTTTTTTTCTTTTTGAGACAGGGTCTCGATTTACAGTGCAGGCTGTCCTTGAGCTCACTTTGTAGCCCAGGCTAGTCTCCAACTCACAGCAATCCTCTTGCCTCAGCCTGCCAAGTGCTGGGATGACAGGAGAGAACCACCACACCCAGCTTAAATTTGATTTTAAGAGGTAACAGTTATAAGAAAATGCATCACAAACGTTGATAAGTTAAACATGCATTTTTGTCATGAAAGGTTTTATACTTAATTGTGCAATTTAAAACAACTGATTCAGAGTATTTAATAGTTTCTCAAATAACTTTATAAGTTGAGCCTATCTAGAAAGTTAAGCAATATCTTTAAACAATTACAGTATTAATTTCTAATTATAATTATAATTATTTGTTTATTTTTGGTGGAACCAGGGATTGAACTCAGGCCCTTGTGCTTTCCAGGGAAGTGCTTATTTTACTCTCCCTGGCCTATCTTTTTTTTTTATTTAATTTAATTTTGAAAAATAAAAACATAGACCCAGCACAGCCCACCTATGAGTGAGAACTTCCAGGCCTACTGTGTGTGAGAGACCTTTCCCAGTGTTCTTCAGTCCTTCCCCACTGCTCCAGACCCAGCACAGCCTGCCCTGTGAGTGAGAACTTCCACCACCCTTTTGGGAGCCCTGCAGGCCTGCCAAAGCCCAGGCCCAGTGAGTGTGTGGGAGATCTTCTGTGCTCTCTTGCTCCCCTATACCCCTCCATACCAAGCCCAGGCCAGGCATACAAGCCTGGGGTGAAACTCTTCAGCTGAAGTCCCTGCTCTGAGACTAGGGTCAAAACCACACAGCTAATCCAGGAGCAAATGATCTTGTCAAAGGGGCATAACAGGCTGACCTCCAAGGACACCAACAGGAAAAAGCTGAATACAGCATCCAGAGACAGGCCAGGCACAGCTACATGAACTAGAACTTGGTATATCAATGCCCAAATTTCATAAGGTGCTAAGGTTAGAACTGGACTAAAACTCTACACCAAAGGTCAGAGGTCAGAACTTTCTCTATGAGAAATGATAAAAGCAAGGAGCTAAATGCACTCTCAGGCCTGTAGTCCACCCAGAACAAGTACAGAGGATGCTAGCTCAGTTGAAATGTCTGAATTAATAGAAGTGGTTATAAGGAAACAACAGCGGAAAGTTATAGAGGAACTCAGAGCAGAATTTATTTCTGGAATAAAAAAGAAATACCTGAATTCATAGCATCTGAAACAAAGAATCACATGCAGAAACATATGGATGAAACCCAATATGAAAAAAAATTCTGCCATTTTCTTTTGTTTAATTAGTCATTCAAATTTTAGCCAAAAATATTGTTTAGTATGTAATTTTAAGCAAGCTTTGGAGTTTAGCCATCGTTGTATTTTATTTTCCGAACAAAAATGTAAGTAATAATGCCTTACTTGAAGTGGTTTCAGCTTCTTTTTTAGAAGCTTGGAAAATGCTGATAGCAAAGCTTTCTCCTGCTCAGAACCGCGTCTGCTTATTCTTACCTAGCAGGGAGCTGCATCATTTGCTCCCTCTCCCCATCAAATCTTGGTTCAAAAGTCACCTGATCAGAGAATCCTGCCCTCCTCCTTTTCTGAATTGCGTTTCCTGGTACATCACACCATAGGATTTCAGGATCTTGTGATTGAGACTTAAAATGCTTCTGGTAGAACTTGTCTCAGTGATGAATATTGTTTACTTCATGCTAAAAGTGCAGCCAGCAGCCTTGTGATTCTGTAGTAAAAGCTTTCATTTTAGTGTTACTACTGATGAATGCTGATTCTTGGGGACATCCCCGTAATTAAGTCATGCCCTAACGAGACCACTCTGAAGGTGGAACTGTGTTGAGAACATCCCCACTCCTTGCTGACCGTCACCTCCAGGGTCTACCACCTGGAGAAAAATGGGAGGAGGTACTCTTGGAGTGATGTGGCTTTTTTCCATAATGTCCATTTCTTTTGTGTATGGATTTTTTAAAAATTAGGTTTGAGTCTAAATTTTGGTAAAATGTATACCTCTATGCAAATTTAAATAAAATCTTACATTTTATAAGCAAACAAAAATGTTTCTGATAGAAATCAAGGACTTGGAGCCAGGCAAATGACTCAGCAGAATAAGCACTTCCCTGGCAAGCTCAAGGGTCTGAGTTCAGTTCCCAGTTCCGCCAAAAAAAAAAAAAAAAATCAAGGACTTACTTGGGTACCATTATTATTTTTTATTTTTTTATTTTATTTATTTTTTGGTGGAACTGGGGACTGAACTCAGACCCTTGTGCTTGCCAAGGAAGCATTTATTCCACTGAGCCATCTTCCCAGCCCCTCATTATTAGTTTTTAATCCACTCTGACAATGGTTGGCCTTTAACTGTGCTCTCTGTGTTATGCTTACTGGATTACTCACATAGGAAGGTTTTAAGACCTTCACACTATTCACTTCTATTTATCCCACCTCTGTTTTATTGTTCCATTTGTCTTTATTTTTCTTGCCATCATAACTTCATGGATATTTTTATCTCCTTGGTTGGTTTATCAACAAAATCCTAATGAATGTTCTATAGCACTGTTCCAGAATAGCCCTCTTATACCCTGTCTTGGGAAATCTACATTTCTTGATGCATGTGGACTCTGAGATCTGTCCTCTTAACTCACAATCTCAAATTCCAGATTTTTAGAAACATTTTATAAAATTATTTATTTATTCATTTATTTGGCAGAGAGTCTCACTAAGCTCAGAGTCATAGTGATTCTCCAGTCTCAGCCTCTCCAGGGCTGGGATTACAGGAGGAAGACACCATGCCCAGTTTCAGTGGCTGGCATGGCTGGCACAACATGCTGTACTGCAGATTAAACCTGGGTCCTTGTGCTTTCCAGGCAAGCACTTAGACTGCTGATTCAGCAGCTTTTTAAAATCAGGTTCTTTATTACCTCTAGAAAGATTTGAAGAGCATGTGTATGGACCAGCAATGAAGTGAAGCTGGAGATGTGGTTGCTGGGACAGGTGTGACTGCTGAAGAATGTAGTGTCAATAAAAAGAAGCCAACACATTGTACCACTGTGATAGGAGAGGTGCCATGGAGGCATCTCAGGAGTGACCAGACTCCGTACATAACAAAAATATGTGTGAGCTCTTTGAGATACTTTAAGATGGGAGCCCCAGCCATCCCGCTTTATTTAGGTCTGATCAGCCCTCAGTGTTGGTTTTGCGTATGTGCAGTATACAACAGCTATGTTGTCATAGAGGCTTCTACCCAAATTTCAAAGGCAGGGATGGAAGGCCAGACAACATATGAAGGGTTTTAAATCCCTGTCAGGAACCACTGAGATGAAGTGCGAAGCTTTGTAAGTGAGGCTGGAGCTGCAATGGCGGCCTCTGCTGGTCGGAGACACCAGGAACATGGGGTGTCTATCAAGCCAGGCATCTTGCAGAGGCAGCTTAGGAAAATGGCCCTCTAGGCTGAAACCAGCAATTCATAGGGACACAGATATCTGTGACAATGTCTTTTGGAGCTTAAACCATGCCAAATATGCACTAAATAATGAACATCAAACTATAGAATTTAATGTTTCTCCTGTTGGGTTTTGGTCTTGCCTTAGTCCAAATCCTTAATATTTTCCTATTTTTCACTTTGGAGTGGAATGACTACTGTGGTGCACTGACTTGAGGGGAGCAACTTGAGGCGCTCAGTGGACCTGAGCCAGTGTGGTGCAGGGTGTGCGAGGCCCGCTGGGGATTGTTGCTGGCTGCACAGGATGCAGAACTGGAGAAGGTGAAGAGAAACTGCTGGCTCGCTTGAGGAGCTTGTCTTACTGGCTTTCCTGATGAACTTGGCTGTTCTCGTCACAGAAGGACCTTGTCTCTTTTTGTTTTGGGGGGGACCTTGTCTTCACTGGCAATGGCTGCTGTCCACTGTGGGGAGCTCCGTCTGGCTGAGCATCACTTCCTGGCTCCAGAGGGGAAGAGTGCGCATGCTTCAGTGTCCTGGAGAAGCTCGTCTGGCTGGCATCCCTGATCTGCACTTGGCTGTTCTCAGAGGAATTTGGGACCTCTTTCTTGCTGATGATGAATGTTGTACTATTGAGGGTTGCTCTGTTTTTTTACTTTGAGAAGAAGCAGATTCCTGGCTCCAGTGCAGATTCCTCAGCCTGCTGAGCACAGATCTTTCATCCCACTGGCACAGACCTGGTAGCTTCCACCACTGACCCTTGGGCTTTCCCAGTGCAGATCTTTGGAACAGGCTTGCACAAGATCCTGTTTTTATTTATTTAGTTAGTTAGTTTTGGTATTTTATTTTTGCTTTTTTATCTATTTATTTATTTATTTATTTTATTGAAGTACAAATATCAATGAGATAGTTTTAAGACACCTCAACAGGACGGAATCAATAAAATAATACATTGCAAACTGTTTTCATGTTTTGGTATCGTACAAGGTGCATGCATTGATATTATACTTACAGACATTACTATAGCATATGTCTCTTATCAGTAAATTAAGAGAGTGTAGATGTTTACATATCTTATTTTTTATACATGAATTATAACAAAGATCCAATAATTAATACTTTCTTGTTATTTTCCTAGTGGTTGTCCATAGTACTAGAAGCCGACATAATATCCTGTCCAACCACCATTAGTGCAAATCTTGCCTCTCATAGAATTATGTAGAAGCACAGTGTATCTATCCCAACTGTACTGTCCATACACACACATCATGATTCTTCCTTTCTATACCCCTTCCTTTGTCTACACCTGTCAAAGATGGGCACTCCACTGTCATTCAACCAATTTAGGTGCCTGGACTCGACGACACAATCCAACACAGTTCAGCATTCCACAACAATAGTGAGTTATCTGAAGAGGTTGCCGACCATAGCCAGTTACAGCTCAACTTATTATTATGGCTCCACATTGCATACCTCATTTTTATACTTTTCTGCTGGATGGTTAAGACTGAGATAGAGCAAGACCTATATACCAAAAGATGTAGCTTTTGTTCCTGATGAGGTCAGTGAAGTCCCCTCAGGGTTTATCTTGTAATCCTGTACCTTATTCTGTAGATCCTTTGTCTGTGTCATCCATGTGGATGAGTCATAGCCAATGCTTGACCAGTTTGCTCTCTGTGACAGCCTGAGACAAAGTTTACTCTCTATGTGACTCTCCCCAGGCACACTATAGATCTTTGATCTCTTTCCTCTGTGGCTCCGTAATCTCATTGTTCAGAAAATTTGGGGCTCAACTGAGATTCATGATGTTGCAGTACAAGTTCTCCTATGTTCTCAGTCTTCGCTGACCTTGAAAGGCTAGGGCCAAAATGTTGGCTGGCCTTATGGTTCTTGTATTTCTCCAATTTTGATCTGTGAACTTAGGTTGTTAACCATTCAGAAGAAAAGCTGATTATTACCCTGCAGCATATGCCATTCACTTTGACTTGTTTGATTCAGTTGTTTTTAGTTGTTGTTGTACATTTCTATTTGTATATTTTCTTTTCTCTTCTTATTTATTTATTTATTTTTGGCAGAACTGGGAATTGAACTCAGGCCCTTATACTTGCCAGGGAAGCACTTACTCTACTGACCCATCTCCCCGGCCCCAAGACCCTGTTCTAGAGTCTTGCCCTCCAGCTGGACTCAGGCCAAGTTTTGTTATGGGCTCTAAGTCTTTAGCTGGACTCATGTAGGACATTCCTGTGAAATCCAGGCCCTCAGCTGGATTCTTTTGGTTTTAGTGTGTGGACAGATTTCCTACACTGATTTTGTATGTGACTCTTTTGTAATTGTGTGCCTATAAATGTGTGTCCTGTATAGTTCCCCTTTCAAACCCTGAATACAACAATTACCTTGTGTGATTGTATTACACTTTTACAGGGACTTATAGGTAAAGTTTGAGTTTCAGAAGAGGATTTGGACTTGGAAGTTTGAACAGTGCTGGAAATTCTACAACTCTAGGGTCTCTTGCAGCTGAATTAAATGCATTATGTCTTCTGAGAGGAACACTTGACTTTATACATTGGGCCAGGATGTTGTGATTTTGATCTAAATGATTCTTAAATTAAATATGTGGCTTTTGAAGGTGATTGGATTATGAAGGCTCTCATTTAATGAAGTATATTAATCCATGGATAAAATCATAATCAATAAAATTATTAAGTTATGAAACAGTAGGGAAGGCCTAGCTGAACTTAGGAGGGTGTTGCTGTGAGGACTATGCCTGATGTCTAGCTCCTTCCTGTCTCATTTTTTCTCTTCCTCCACTTTCCACAAATCAAGCAGCCTTCCTCCCAAGTAGTCTTCTACCTTACTACTATCTCATTAAGTCTTAGAAACGACAGAAGAAACTGAGTCTGGACTTAAACTCATGAGTCTGTGAACCAGAATAAAATTTTCTTCTTTTAAATTGTTTTTCTAATGTATCCTGTCACCATAACAGGATACATAACAACAGAGCACTTCTACATACTCTTAGTCTTACTGGTTAAATGTCCTAATGGAATGGAGGTCTATATGTATATGTCATCAGTTCTATTAACTAAAAGAATACGACTTAAAAATACCTCATCATCATATAACAGGAGTAACAATAGTAAAAATTATTGTTATATAATCATTACTATAGCAGAGAATAAAAAAAAGTCATGACTTAGGAAAAATTGCTGAAATTAATTTTTGCCCCCATTAGTAGAAGTAGCAATAATTTTTTCATGAACACAATGTACTAGGAAGTGGTGTATCTGTGAAATGTAAAACAAGTATTATTAAAAAGTAGATATAATTCCACCAAGAAGGTACTAGAATTGATACGCAAGTTCAAGTAGCACAGCAGGATACAAAGTCAATACCCAAAAGTCAATAGCATTCCTCTACATAGATAATAAACACAGCAAGAGGGAAATTAAAGAACAATACCTTTTACAATAGCACCATGGAAAATGAACTACCTTGGAATTAATTTAAGTAAAGAATTCCAAGATCTTTTCAAGGAAAATAACAGTATTCTGAAAAAAGAAAACATAGAGGATTGCAGAAAATGGAAAGATATTCCCTGCTCCTGGATAGGAAGAAACAACATTGTGAAGATAGACACATTTCTAAAATTGCTGCTCAGATTTAATGAAATCCCTATCAATGTATCATCAATGTAACTCACAGACTTAGAGAAATTGCTCCCAAAATTTATTTGGAACCAGAAAAGACCTAGAATAGCAAAGACAATCCTGGGCAACAAAGACAAGACAGGAAGCATTATAATTCCTGACTTGAAATTATACTGCAAAACTACAGTGATAAAATCAACCACATGGTACTGGCAACAAAACACATCTGAGGCTCAATGGAATAGATGAGAAGACGATAAAACCTCTATGAACACACTCAGCCATGTGATCTTCTACAAAGGGGCTAAACATGCTTAGCGGAAGAAAAATAGCCTCTTAAACAAATAGTGCTGAAAAAATTGTCTCTCTATATGCTGAAAACTAAAACTTGACCCAGGTCAATCACCATGCATGCAGCTAAAGTCAAAATGGATTAAATATCTAAACATTAAAACAGACGCACTCAATCTCCTGGAAGAGAAAGCAGAAGGAACTCTTGAAGACATAGGGGTAAGCAAAGAGTTCATGAGTAAAACTCAAATTACATGGGTAATTCTTAAAAGAATTAACAACTGGGACTTCCTCTTATTGAGAAGTTTTTACACATCAAAGAAATTACAAACAAAGTGGAAAGACAACCCACAAATTTTGAAAAAATCTTCACTAATAAGCACTCAGACAAAAGTCTGTCCTCTCGAATTTACAAAGAAATAAAAAAATTAGGGCCCCAAAATTTAAAGAACAAATCCAAAAATGGGCATCCGAGATGAACACAGACTTCTCAGAGGATGAAATTAAAGCGAATAAATATCTGAAAAAATGCTTCACATCACTAGCCATCTGTGAAATGCAAATTAAAAGAACACTAGCATACCATCTCACCCAAGAAAGAATGGCTATCAAAAAGAAATCAACCAACTAATGTCAGAGAAAGGAACCCTTCTCCACTGCTGGTGGGAATGCAGAATGGTTGCACCATTCTGCAAAACAGTATGGAGAGTCCTTAAAAATCTAGGACTGGAAATCCCATTCAAACCAGCTGTTGCCCTACTCAGAATTTTCCCAAAAGAACTGAAAATGTCATATCATAGTGATATATGTGCACCTATGTTTATAGCAGCACAATTTGTGATAGCAAAATCTTGGAAACAACCAAGATGCCCATCACATGAGGAATGATTGAAAAAGATGTGGTATTTCTATACAATGGAGTATTACTTAGCTATAAAGAATGATAAATTTGAGACATTTATATTGAAGTGGATGCCACTTGAACATATACTCATAAGTGAAATAAACCAGACACACATATGCAAATATTGTATAATGTACCTAGTGTAAACCTCAAAAGAAGAAATTAAAATAGAAAGGTATAACACAATTAAAAGGAAAATGAGAACTTAAGGATTAGACAATGAAGAGAGGGCAAGGATGAAAGCTAGGAAACATGACAGGGACAAAGCCATACATTTAGATGCACAAGATGGTTAAAGCAATGATCCTGAGAATCTTCAGTGGGTTTTTGAAACTAGCAGTTAATTGGTAGGATTTTCACCCTGACTAACTATATATGTTGATACCTGTGAGCTAAGAAACTGTACTGAAGACAGCAATGTGTAATACTAGGGTCATGCTTGGAATGCTTGTTATTCTGGTCTTATAAATATGCACTGCTTGTCATGTCATACCAATTACTCCATAGTGTCTCTTAAGTAAATGTTTGTTTAAAAAAGGTAATAAATGAAAACAAGAGACAAGAAAAAAAATGTCACAGACTGTCCTGCTACAATGCTGTATATGGTTAGATTTTTAAATTTCTGTGTAAAAATATGTAATTGTTTGTTCCTATTTTAACACATTTTTTTATTTTTTAAACCCTTTTATTTTTCATATTCTGTTGGGACTTAAAGTTTAATATATCAATACTTGATGGAAAATACCTGTTCCTTGTTATGTCTAAGATGTTTTATATTCAGACAGATAGTGAGGTTAAGCTCAACTGCTTATGCTGTAGGGTAATAATAATAAGCTTCTCTTCTGGAGGGTTAGCAACTTAAGTTTGCAGACAAAAATTAGAGAAGAAGAAGGTCTGCAAGTACAGCTAACATTTTTGTCCCTAACTTTTCTACATCAGTGAGGACTTAGGACATAGGTAAACCTGTACTTTAAAATCCTATAACTCAATTGTGTCCCAAATTTACTGATCAAGGAGATTAGGGGGTCACAGAGGATAGTGATTGATTATGTAGAGTGTGCCTAAGGAGAGTCACAGGGACAGAAAACATTCTTTTGAGCTCTCATAAATTGGTCAAGCAATGGCTGTGACTCATCTACATGGCTGACATTGACAGAGGATCTACAAACTGTGGTACAGGGTTTCAGGATAAATCCTGAGGGGATTTGACTGACTTTGTCAGATACAAAAGTTACATTTGTTGTTCTATAGGTCTTGTTTTATCTTGGTCTTAACCATCCAGCAGAATAGGATAAAAATGAGGTACAAAAAGTAAAGCCATATTAATATGCTGAGCTGTAAAAGGCTCAAGTCAACAACTTCTGACATTGCCAGTCCTATGAGTAACCCACTACTCTTATAGACTACTGGACTATATTGGAATATTTTGCTGAATTCACCTACAGTATTTAAATAACAATGGAATATTTATCTCTGAAAAAACTGAACAGAAAAGGGGATAGTAATGAAGGACCATTTTGAATTTGTATATTCAAAATAGGATAGTTATATAGCTACTTTCTCTTAATTCAATGAATAGAGTTGTTTTAATAGTGTTTGCTGACGGGATATCATGTGTGCATCTTGTCCTATGAATAACGATTAAAAAGACAACAATATGCAATGTATTAATTATTGAAATTGTCCTAATAATCGGTTTTGAAACTGTCTCACTGCTATTTATTTCACAATAAAATTATTGAAAAAAGTTGGTATAATATGTAAGTTAAAGCACATAGTTTTTATATTTCCAAAACATACGAGTCAAAGAAACTTAAGTGATTTCTGAAAATAGATGTTAAAGATGATATATAACTGATGTAAGACTCAGCACACAGACAGTGATGAATTTGAGATCTTACAATTTGCCTTATAAAAGATTTAAATTTTACTGCCCTTAAGAAAAATCATAAAAATAAATATTAATTTACATAAACTTGAGAATTTTTAATTACATACACATACACAGAAAATTACAAACAAAATTATGTTTATACTAAAATAAAGTAACATTAAAGAAATATGTAACCTATTCTAAACGATTTTGAAAATTGAATGGCTAGACATCTGTGGCAATGGTTTGTAGGTTAAAATATTGTCAGAACACCTAGAAGATTTTCCATGGAAAACCTTAGTTGGCATATCAGGTTATACAATTCCCATACACGGTTTTTTATTATTTTAGTATGTTTGTAGTTCCTAACATTTCCATTGCTTGTGTGGAGCTGGTACATTTACATAGCACTTTAAATATACCAAAAACATTGGCTTTGTAGTGGTCCTCCTGTTTTCAGCCTCCCAAGAGCTGGGATCACAGGTGCACGCCACTGCCCCATCTCAGGCGCCCACTCAGCACGCCCTGGTACAGGGCCCCAGGGCCTGCAGGGATAGCACCTGGGTGCTGTGCCTGCCTAAGTAGGTGCTTTAGCCTGCTGAGCTGTCTGGCCAGCCCTAACTAAGCATTTTACTGCGTTTCTCATTCTTTCTTTCCCTCCCTCCATCTCTGGGTCCCCTTCCCATTTGAAAAAGATCTCTTCCTTCTCTCTTATTAGCGATCTTTTTATTTTGCTCCTCTTTATATTTTACATTTCCAAGTGACAATTAAACTTGTGTGTCCAATGTATTTCACTGAGCATTACGGTCTAAATATGCATCCATTTCCCAAAAACTTTTAAAATCCAGAGCCCGGTTTTACATCACAACTGTGCCGGGATGGATCTGCTTTTTTTGAACACCAAACAGAAGATGGCGCTGACCCGGAGGCCCAGAACTCACACCTCAGACTAGCCACGCAGTGGTTCAAACTTAGTTACCTAAAGAACACATTGATGCAAAAGCCACATACTGTTTTGTTTCTTCTTATTACTACCTTTTACATTCTAATTTTAAAAATATATATAAATAAAGATTATTTCAGTAACTAGGTAAAGTACCTTTAAAAAACATCTTATGGGGCTGGGGAGACAGCTCATTAGAATAGGGGCTTATCTGGCAAACTCAAGGTCCTGAGTTCAATTCCCAGTACCGCAAAAAAGAAAGCATCTTATGTATATGTTTTTGGCTATTTTCATAAAAATTTACTATAATGAAAAATGAACTGCCTGGCAAGTGCAAGGTCCTGAGTTCGATCCCTGGTATTGCCAAAAAATACTGTGGCTTCTGAAATTAGATTACAAAGTTTGAGTATTTCAGTGGTTACTCTACTCCTTTACTAGTTCTTCATTCAAAGAAACTATTTTTCTGTGTATCATCAATTTGCTCTTTGCAAAATACATTCTGATGTTTGATCTGATGCTTGTGCCTCCTTCACAAATTCATGTGCTGAAGTATAAACTGGCAATGGTGAGATGGATGACGATGAGGGTGGGAACTGGGATATCTGGGTGACAAGGAGGTCATGAGGGTGGCCAGTGGGATTACTGTTCCCTGCTGTTACATACAAGGACACAGTTGGAAGACAGCCAGTAACAAACCAGCACATGCGTCCTCCTGAATCTATTTCCCAGATTCAAGAGCTCTGACAAGTACCATTTTGTTGTTCAAACACTTCAGTCTATGACAGTTAGCTTTAGTTTTCCAAGTAGATTAAGGTAATGTAGATAAATGATAAAATATAACTCAGGGGGTATTGTGACAATTTAATAAGTGTGACACAAGAAATATGATCAGAAGGTTATCTAGCATTTCATTACTTAGATGAGGAAACTAAATTTAATTATATTTACTGATATCTTGTGGCAAATTTTGTTTTATAAAAATAGGATGAAGAAACGTTTTGCTTGCCATGCCAGTATCTGCTTTTCTTATAATGGTCTCCTAGACACTGTTCACAAGGAGGTTAGGTCTGCATTCTCCCCTCTTGAATTTACTGTTAGCAATTATAGCAGAAGTGTGTCCCTTTTCTTTCTTTGCCAAATGAAAATTGTTTTTATTTTATTGATTTTTATTTTTTGCAAAAAAAAAAAAAAAAAAAAAAAAAAAAAAAAAACCCACTCACAGTCTGCCTGAGCACCTCAGGAGCAGGTCCAGCCACGCCAGCCTCCTGCACACCACTCACAGCACGTTAGCCGCACAGGTCATCGTCATTGTCTTTGGTGTACACGCTGCCACCTGTGCCACCCCCAGCGCCCTGACTGGGGCCAGTTCCACCCTGATCTCCTGAAGGGACTCTGAAGCTGCCAAACCCTGAGTGCTGAAGCGTCTGAGCAAACATTTCATATTTTCGAACGTCATTGTCACTGACAGAATGGCAAGCAAAGCACTTGAAGAAGTGTCCCTATGCAACTGCCTTGCCCAGGTTATAACATATTCTAGGCTCCTTCTTTTGGGTGTTTACTTCTAAAAATCCGCCACCTTGTGAAGAAGAAAGTGGAATAACCGCAGCACCACATGGCCAACTTAGTTTCCTGGTCCACAGCTCGGGCTCTGCTTCCCAGTGGCGGCCAGCACCACTTCGCGGGCAGGCACGCGAACTACCTGCCACGTGAGCCATGCAGCCTCCATTCCAGAGCCCCACGTGCTGTGCCCAGGGAAGGACCGTGCTGTGATTGCCACAGCTTTCTCACATTTCTGAGAAAAACGAAGTTGGATGCAGGGTGATTTTTTTTTTTTTTTTTTTTTTTGTATCACTGTGTAACTGAGACACTCACTAGAGATCATGTGGTAGCCAGTAAAGGGAAAGCCTGAAAGCATCTTCACTGACAATCTGAGTTTTCTTCATAATCTTCATTTGTCACCGAAACAGCATTATTGTTTTGAATAGTATGCTGATCTTGCAACCTAGTTCAGAATGGAGTGAATCATACATTTCAGAAGACAAACTAATGTTGGTATTAATTAATTAATTAATTAACAAGTTTTTAAAAAATAATTTTATTGAGAAGCAAAGAGCAATGAGAGTTTCAAAACAGATTAGTAGGACAGTTTCAATAATTAATACATTGCTTATTGTTCTCTTAGTGGTTATTCATTGTACAAGATGCGGACATGATATCCTGTCCACAAACACTTTTAGTACAAATCTTTCTTCTCATGGAATTCAGTATATCTATCCTAACCATTTTGTATATGCAGATACAAAATGGTCATTCACTTGCATCCGTTTTGTTTAGTTTTGTCAATTAAATATTATAGTGTCTGAATTCAGCAAAATATTCCAAAATAGTCCAGTAATCCGTAGCAGTGGGTTGTCCATAGGACTGGCAATGTCCGGAAGTTGTTGACTTGAGCCTTTTACAGCTCAGCCTGTTAATGTGGCTTTATTTTTTATACTTCATTTTTATACTTTTTTCCTGGATGGTTTTAGGTTATAAGTTTTATGATAAAAATATTTTGTGCTGGCCTACCAGTTAGCTCAGTTGTTTAGGTGCCTGCTTATGCTAACGCAGTCAGGTGCAGCATGCCATGGTTGGAAGCCCAGTTCCACATGCCTTAACTGACCTGCCCTTGAGGAGCCTGAGCCAAAAAAAAAAAAAAAAAAAAAAAAAAATCTAGTGGATTTAATTGATATAATTTTGGTTAATTGTTTTATTGTCTCATATTTTTTGTATGAGCTAATGGTAGAAAGCAGAGCTAAAATAGCCTTAATAGGCTATTTGGAATAAAAAATAGCCCATATATTTTATTTTATTAAAAATATTTTGCATGCCACTTCACTTTATGAAAAAATGAATAAGATACCTCATAGTTTCATTTTCAGAGTAGAGTCATAATATAGGTGACTTCAACATTTTAACAAAACTCACTCCTCATTGCTTGAAGTTCCTCATAATCTGTTACCTCAGTGGTTTAATACCATATTTTGGCTGGTTTATCAACAAATCTAAAATCCATTCTTCAATTTAACAATTGTTAATGGGTTATTTTTTTCTTTATTTTTGTATTTTAAGCCAGGGTCTACAGGATGTTCAGGGTCTCACTACTAGATCAGACTGATAGTGATCTGCCTGCTTATACCACAGCTGGGATTACAGGCATGTGCCACCATGCCCAGTCTAAATCACTGTGCCAGCACGGCAGACCCGGGGATCAAACCCCAGGCCCTTGGTTTTTTTTGTTTTTTGGGGTTTTTTTTTTCCTGTTTTTGGCTTCTTCAGGCTGCATTAAGGGCAGGTCTGGTGCAGCTTGGGGAGCTGGGAATCGCGTCAAGGTCCTACGTGCTTGACTGCATTTATCCAAGCAGCACTTTAGACAACTGAGCTATTAAGCAAAGCCCCAGCAACTGCTAATGCTGCACAATCATATACTTTCACAGTTTTATAACCGAAGACACAGAAAACTAATGTAAAAATTACATACCTATTTATTAATGTAAATTAAGCGCTATGAATTTTTCTTCAATGAGAAAAGCATACATTGTTTTCAAGGGAATCCTTAAGCATATCGAAAATCAACATTAAAAATTAAAACTTTTCCTAGTTTGAGAAAAAATATTTTATAGATATTATTTTATTTAAGCCTCACAAACACTTCATGATGTATAATTTATTTATTTATTATTTATTGAGAAACAAATATCAATAAGACAGTTTCAAAGCTGATTAATAGCACAGTTTCAATAATTACTACATTGTACATTGTTATCTTCTTAGTGGTTATCCATATACAAGAAGCAGACAGGATATCCTGTCCAAACACTATTAGTACAAATCTTTCTTCTCATTGATTAAGTGAAAGTAGTTGTATATCTATAATGGTCCTTCCTTTGTATCCCCTCTTTTCTTTATCCCTGTCAGAGATGGGTATTCTATTGGCATCTAAATACTATAGGTGCATGAATTCAGCAAAACAATCCAACACAGTCCAGCAGTCCACAATAGCAGTGGGCTATTTGCAGAAGTTGTTGACTTGATGGCTTCACTTTTCATACCTCGTTTTTTATACTTTTCTGCTGGATGGTTAAGATCAAGATAAAGCAAAACCTATATAATAAAAAATGTAACTGTTGTACCTGATAAGGTCAGTCAAGTCCCCTCAGGATTTATCCTGTAACCCTGTACTGTTTATTTTTTTGTGGTTCCAGGGATTGAACTCAGGACCTTGAGCTTGCCAGGCAAGGAGTTATTCCACTGAGCTATCAGTTATTCCACCCAGCCCTTCCTGATGTATTAATATCCACATTTCACAAGTGGCAAGGACAAGGCTCTAACAATTGTTCAGGATCACAGAGCCGAGACAAAAGGGATCCACAGAGGTACTGAGTAGTAGTCTGTATACTACCTGTAGGTAACATTTTAAAATAGCTTACCAAAACCTTGATGTACATTTTTTTTGGGGGGGATGTTCTCTAAATACTGAATGGAACGCTCCTTCTGTCTGGTACAAGCAGTACCCGCGTGGGTCCCTGTGCTTTGGATGACAGCGTCTTCTGGCTCTCAGGGGCTCATCCAGGGCCAGAGACCAGAGACAATCGGCAGACAGCGAGATTCAGAACGCCGGGAGCATGGTGTGTGGTCTCTGTGAGGCTGTGGAATCAGCCACAACTGAGATGGGCAGGTTTTACACATTCAGCGTGTGTGGTGAGAGTTCGGTGTCAGCTGCCTGATCCTCAGCTCCAGCCACTCTGTGCTCATGCTGCTGACCCACCCCTGAGGTTTTTGGGCATCATTTTATTTCAAGTATAGCTTGTGCAAGGTGTGCCTGAAAAACACACATCGCATGGTCAGGAAGAGCTCTGCTGTGAGGTCAACTGTGGCAGCTCACCAGCCTTAGTTAGGATTTCTGCCGAGAACCAGGAACCGTGACAGGTTCTTATTACAGTTATAAATCTTCCTCATTGATTGGATATTGTTTACATGTGACTATGTCCATGCATAAGAAAATACTTTGAGCCGGGTGTGGTGGCGCATACCTATAATCCCAGCACTAGGGAGGCTGAGGCAGGAGGATTGTTGTGAGTTCGAGACCAGCCTGAGCTACAAAGTGAGCTTGAGGCCAGCCTGAACTGCATAGTGAGACCCTGTCTCAAAAAGACAAAAAAAAAAAAAAAAAAAAAAAAAAAAAAAAAAAAAAAAAAAAAAAAAAAAAAAAAAAAAAAAAAAAAAAAAAAAAAAAAA
>PVKA01040685.1:0-11790 GCA_004027165.1 Ctenomys sociabilis | reverse complement strand
TATGTTTCAAACGTAGTTTTGGCAAGTACTGTAATGATTATACAGTTACAGTATTTTTCTCTATAGCATTAAAGTTGATAGATACAATAGTTTTGAACTGAAAAGAAAGGATTTTTCATCATATTCCTTAACGCATTCAACAAATTTCTTCCCAGGGTGGAGTACTGCAATAACATTGCTCTTTTTCAACTCGAATAATTTTAATGCTAGAAAGATAACTGAGAAGTTTAAGTAAAGAATAAGTGGAATTTACTGTATGGTTTACTTAAAAGATCAACAAAATACGGAAATTCTTCAAACCTAAAACATTATTTCAGCAAGCTATTATTTTTCTTAATTGAATATTTAAGAGAACCAATTAATGTTTGAATATGAGAGAACTGAGAATATCAAATTCCAACAAAATTCAAAACTCATTAATCATTCAGTTGGATGAAAAATGATTAAACTAGAAAATGATTTTATGTAATCTCTTGAGAGGCAGTAGAAATAGTTGCAATACAGTGATGATTTTTTTTTTTTTTTTTTTTTGGTGGTACTGGGGATCGAACTCAGGACCTTGCACTTACCAGGCAAGCACTTATTCAATTGAGCTACCTCCATGGTTCCTGAGTGATGTTTATTAAGTAGCATAATACAGGATATGTTACATCAGCTAATGCTTTGGGGAGGGTCATTCACACTTTGTTTCAATTTTGAACAAACCTCATTTGCATCATTATGCTCTTATTAAAATTGTATTTTTATTATTTATACCAAAAGCAGTGCAATTTCATACTCTCATTCTAAAAGCTCAGTAAACTTTCCAACTGTTTCTGATGATTCACATAAAACTGTTCTTTCGTTTTGTTTTGTTTTGTTTCTTCTGGCTGAACTTGGAATTGAACGCAGGCCCTTGCGCTTGCCAGGGAAGTACTCATTCCAATGAGTCATCTTCCCAGCCTCTCACATAAAATTGCTTTGCACGCATAGTAGGACTCAAATAAACACACACATGGATAATAGAACCAGCCACAAAACAAAGTAATCTCATAGCTGCACCAGTGCCTCTGTCACTCACACGTTTGAGTTCATAAATACCCACAAATGGGTTGAATTGTTGAAAGAAGTGTGAAGATGCAAACTACCAATAAAGCTGGCTAATATCTAGCATGAAAATGTGAGCTTCCTGCTTGCCTGCAGGTGAGCTGTGTCCCTGACTAGTAACACACTGCCTCTGTGAACACAGCAGAAGTTAAGCTGCATAAGGCTTTGGGATAGCCAGCCTCCAGACAGCTTTCTGAATGAAGTGGTTAGAGAGTATCAGACTTTAGGTTGGGAGTACAGCTCAGTGGCACAGCAGCTGCTTCAAGCGTGAGGGTGTGGGTTCAATTCCCAGAACCAAAGATTTAAAGAAATAGAGACCATGGGTCATTGAAATGTAATCTGAGTGATCGCTGTAATAAGGCTGATGTCAACTGACAGGCTTTCAGCAACACGGAAAGTGGACTAAAGCATTTGTTGACTGACTGACTGACTGATGCTTAGATGTGTGTGGTTGTCACTGACTAGTAGATTTTTAAGATGAGCGCTACAGATTGGCTGAATTTCAGACGTTATAGTTACAGGACTGAGACAGTAGATGATTAATATTCAAAGCACTGGTACTCATCCAACCTTACCTCTAATTTTTGTTACTTATAATTTTGGGTAATCTTCCATTTCTTAAGTAAAACTATTCATAATTTTAATACTCAACTTTTTTCATTTTGTCTCGCAGACAGACTTATGGGAGGAATCATAAAGGATTGCGCAAATATTTGTAGAGGAATGATTTTCAGCTAGCGTTGACATTTGATGGTTTAAACTGTGACAGGATGAGGCAGGAAAATGTTCTAAAACCTACATTTTCTATTTAGTTCAAAATAAAACCTCGAATAGCAAATATTTAGATATTCTAACTAAAGTTCTGATAGCATAGCTTAGCTCTTTTTCCGAATGGATTACCTGAATGTAGACATTCAGTTAAATATGTATTTTCTGCTTAATGTTGAACTACTCTGACCAACAAGGATAAATAATACATTTACTGTATACTATCATTAAGGAACTTAAGTGTATTTCAGAAGTGCCTATACACACATACATGTGTGCACACACACACACACACACATATGTATGAATTACAAAACTCAATCATTCTTTCAAATTTTAACACCTATTTTTTGTGTCATGTACAGCCCAACCTAAAAGTCATAAATATAAATTCAAAGAGAAGGAAACTACCATTAGAAATTCAAATTTAGACCAGCTGCCCAAAGTGAATTGAACAGAAGATGAGTGGGTCAGCATGGCAGCAATGCTGAAGTAGAGAGAAGGGGAAGGAGGGAGGGAAGGAAGGGTGGGAAAGGAAGGAAAGGGGATTGGAAGAGGGAGGGGCAGGAAGGAGGAGAGAAGAGAGAGAGGGAGGGAAAAGGGAGAGAGGAAGGAAGGAAGGGGGAGGGAGACGCTAGGATTCATGGTAATCTTTCCCCTGAGATTCTTATGTGTACTCTGGCTATAACTTACCTTTGTAAATGATATCTATCTGCTTTACAGTATACCTTGTCAGAAAAGAAAGGATATTCTAACTTTGGGATAAAATTGCGGTACATCAAATCCATTTTGGGAATGAACTACAGATACTAAATGGTTTAGTGCTTGATTCCTCCCTCTGTTTCTGCTTCTTATTTCTTTCTCTGAGTATATGCAAAGTGAGATTTTTCTCCTTACCTAAAGGGCGATGCTTACAGTCTGGTTTCTGACATAGGTGTGGACTGGCGGTGCCTCTTCCTTTGCAACTTTCTACCTACTAGGCTGCACTAAGCTTGCTGTTTCCTAGCAACCAGTGTTACATAATTTACTTTCCTGAAGCGCGCCTTGTGCATTGGGCTTTCTGATTCCTCTGTCTCTTGTCAAATGGACTTATCAGCGTCCAATAGCTTTTAAGCCATATGCTACCAATCATACTGGACTTTTCCCAAAAGATAAGAGGACTGAGCAAAGCCATATAAATTCAGTGGAATAATTCTCAATCTGGAGCCTGAGCACAAATTTCAGAGAGCTTTGGCCACGAACTTTGTTAACATTGTTTTATTTTACAGTATGAAAATAACTCCAGGGTGGTAAGCCACTTTTATCCTCAGGGGTATTTATTAGAAAGCTACACAGATAATTCTCCCACTGCAATTGTGACTCATCCAAGTTATATAAACTTGTGCTAGTGTGGGAAATCATTCTGTTTGCTTTTTGTTCATATTATTTCTCTCCTCCAGTTTAGCGACTATTAAGGGATATTAACTTTACATATTTCAGTGACAAACTCTTGGTATTTTCCTCTGTATAGGACAGTGGCCTGCTTCAACAGAGGAATGATAGATGAGGGACAACTCATTTTGCCAATGGTAATTTTATATCTGTCTTCCAGATTGATTCAGGGAAAGTAATTAATACCATTAATATAGGAGGTACTAATTATATAAATAAATATTTAAGATGATGAATTCTTATTAGCATTAATTCAGATGGAGGGAGGGAGGAAAGTGAGAGGGAAGGAAGGACAGTGGATAGTGTGGAAGAGAGAGAGGGCCAGAGAACAAACCATAGTGTGATTTACTTCCAGAAGTGAGTATATCATTGCAGGTCATTTTCTCTGCTCAAGAAAGAATAGTACCTTGTCAAATATATCCACATATCTCTCTAAATACTTGACTCCCTATTAATAGAGTGAATACAAAACATAAGTAAGACAGCATATTTTTAGGGAAAATCCATCTTCATAGACAGCTATCATGGTAAGGTATTATTCCACTTTAACTATAGGTGCAATTGGTGTTACATTTTGAAAGAAAAATTCGGTAAATTAGATCAAGAACATAAGTGACAACCTTGTGAGAAGAGGAAAATGTGTTAGGCAATAAAAGAAAGAACTGCCAAATCCTTCTATAGCAATGGTTTGTACGTAGGAAGGAACTTCAAGATCATGTGAAGATATTCACCAACTACTTACAGGAGAACTACCCAAAGACTAAGATGTTCAAGTATCTTTTGAGTAAATGACTGAATTAAATGAATGACTAAATGGAATGAATGAGATGAATTAAAAAACTTCTATGATGGCTAAGACCAAATATGATGCTGATTTCTTACTAGGCTGATCCTGTCTCAACAAAGTTGGAACACTCTTGCACATATGTGCTAAGATGTTGGTCTTTTTCCTTCGTGGTAGGCATATGGTTACCACCATCTTTTGCCTCGATCTATATTGTTCACTGACTACTACTGCATCCTATTATCCTTTTCTACAAGCATGCTCTTCTTTTCTGGGACTTTGACATGATTTTGAATGAGAGAAAAAGAAAAAGGAGGAAAGGAAAGAGGCAAGGTAAGACGTATGGTAAGAAGGGAGGATGGGAATGAGAAAGGACAAACAAAATGGAGAATAAAAAGTGAAGGGAAAGAAAAAGAAACAAAGAGAAAAGCTTCTCACCCCTGCTCACCAGCCCCCTTCACCCACAGGCACATTGCATCTTCTAATTCCTCCTCCTGGTCCTGGAGGACCTTTTTCCTATGCCAAAATGCAAATCCCAACCCACTAGAACACTTTTTACTGTATGAGGAAAAATAACTGTGAACTCTTAAAATTCTATGAATGCTTTGACATTTAATAGGATGCATTAAGAAGTCCCCCATTTTCCTGCCTTTAAAAATTGGCACTACACAAAATTTCACATATGAAAATATAGTCTAGAAATATGCCCTCCTGCCCATTCGGCAGCAATTCACTTAGTTCACTGTATGTCATTTTGATTTGTGTGGCTGAGGCCAATTAGCTACATCATATTCCATGAATTTTGATCTGATTAATGTGATTTAGTTTTGCTGTAGGCAGCCCAAAATTACATGCCAGTTCTCTGTTTCTGAAGCTTAACCAACATTTAAAGTAAGATGCAATTACTAGAATTTAGGGAGAGCTTAGCAAAATATATCAGCTTCTTGTGCAGCATAAATACTTCGTTAGAGGGACCATTCTTTTGAATAGTGCAGGTAGTTACTTTTGAGGGTTATGGGTTCTGGGGTCACTTGGGGTTACCAAAGTATCTTGCATAAAATGTTTGCATGTAACTGTTGCATATCTTCCTATATACCTTAAGTAATATCTACACTACTCATAATGACCAGCATGACACAAATGTTTGTTCAACTGCAGTCCATTGGCAATAATGACAAGAAAAGTCTGTAAATGTTTAGGACAGACACAAATAATTTAGTATATAACAGAATAGTGGTTAAATTCATAATGGCATAACACATGCTAGAAACAGCCAACTCTGTTATTGATCCTGGGATTACGTACATAAATTCTGTCTGCTTTACACCTCTTTTAGACAGCCCGACTCTCATGAATTACTATCTTTATTTAACAAATTTGTCACTTCTATATTCTAAAGAAAGAACACTGTCTATTTTGTCTGTAATCTATTTCTGCTATTATAGCAAATACTTGAGGCTGACTGAAATATAAAGAAAAGAGTTTAATTTGGCACATAAAAAGTCCAAGTTTGGGCAGCTCCATTTGTTTGACCTATGACAAGCAGCTCAGGGTGCAGGGTATCATGATGGGGCCAAATTGAGAGAGAGAGACAGAGAGAGAGACAGAGAGGGAGAGAGAGAGAGAGAGAGAGAGAGAGAGAGAGAGAGAGAGAGAGAGAGAGAGAGAGAGAGAGAGGGCAGGAAGCCAGCAAGGAAGAAGGATAAGTCTTGTCATTTTTATGATAAGAAGTAATCATGTAATTATATTAATTTCTTTCAGTGGCAGTATTTCCAATGACCCCATCACGCTGGAGTGTTCTACTCCACTCCAGCTTTGTGTGTGTGTGTGTGTGTGTGTGTGTGTGTGTGTGTTGCTAGGGATCAAAGCCTGGTGCTTGTCAGACAAATCCTCCACTCCTGAGCTACATTTCCAGGGCTAGGCTGCCTCTCTTAATGATTGCTTCAAGTCAACACTGCCATGTTGAGGACAATGTCAGCAATGCATGAACCTTCGCCTACATTTGATGGATAAACCACATCCAAATTCTAGCATTCATATAACAATTTTATGTTGAAGCCATTTAAAATATTTTATAATTTGGCATAATTTCGTGCAACTAAGTTTGAGTCCATCCTTTTGAAAAAGCAGAAAATAAAAGGAAGAAAAAATTATTCTTTGGGACAATCAAATATCTTTTAGTGATAACTAGCAATGCATTATCAGTATAGCAAATGCAACTCGTTTTTATAAAGAATTTAGTGCTAATTAGTGTTGTTAAATTTTGTGCATTATTTGTGATGCAGAAATATCACCAAATAATTCATTTCTATCTTATGTACAAGTTGAAGAGGAGTATTCAATAAAGATTACAGAGGCTGTTCATGAAAAGCCATGGATGCAGGAGCTGGCCTGATAGCTCCGCAGACCAAAGCTCCTGCTTAGGCAGAGAGCAGCAGCCCGGCTTTGATCCCTGGCCTGCTATACTGGCCCCACCACCCTAGGCGCTCTGAGATGGTGATTGAGACTGGGCGTGCTAGAGGGCGCCTGTAGTCCCGGTGCTTGGGAGGCTGAACACAGGAGGATTGCTAAGAATCTGATCTGTGTAGTGAGACCCTGTAAACCCCATAGACCCTGTCTTAAATACATTTTTAAAAAAACATGGGTGGGCTGGGCTTATATGAAGAAAGATAGAAGCTGCATAATCTCTATAGTATGTTTGGTACGACTTGAATTACTTTGCTGGTCTCTTATTACGCTATACTGAAATATTCTTATGGACCAGATTCATGCATAATTTGTCTTAGTGCCTCGAAATAACATACAAATAGTACCTTCTCACTAAAAGTTCATGATTCTGTGAAAAATGCAGACATATTTTCAGTCTGCCTTTTGCACTTTAAGTGAAATATTGCTGTGTTTTTCACCTGTACTTCAATTCACCTGTGTTACCTTGGAAAGATTTTTAAATGTTTGCATAAATTTTATCTTCTGAGTTATGAGGAAGTTAAGATGATGGAATCTGACATCAAATTTGTTTTGTGAAGCCTCTCCGATGGACGCTAGTCAACTGTAGCATCTGTGGAAGGCTCTGCGAGACTCACCTCTTTAGGGCACCTTGCACCTGATGTGGGCAAAGTCTTCTTCTGCCTCAAGATTCAAATTCAGGATGGAACTTGTGATATAAATCTTGCTTCTCAGGTATTCACATTCAGATTGGAATTGCCTTTCTTGAGTCACTGTACTCAAGGAAATATACACCTTGCCAAACTCAACTGTGTATTTGAAAGTACTCTACAGGAAAGTATTTTAAATTCATGGCATTGAATTCAATGCCAGTAAAATGCTAGCATAAAAGAAAATTCTGTCTTATCTTGGAATAAAAGGAAATTCGTTTCAAAGCAACAACAATTAGGAAAAAATTATCTTTCTTTTAGGCCAAGGAAATATGAGAATATTCGATATTTTGTCAGAAATAACTCTCATTTCCATCTTGAATAATTGGAGAGAAAGTGAAACATTCAAAAGACAGGGACATACAGCCAAAAACATTAAGTCATGAGGGACTTGGGTGTTTGTTTTGCTGTAAGAGAATTTATTCTGCCATCTGGAATAAACTCTAGCAGCCCAAACAAGAAGCTGGCAGATTCCCAAATACTCAAGCCAAGATAGTTATTGCCTATATTTTTGCATTTTATGCCTATTATTTTAATACATAGTATTACATTCTTTTTTTCAGAAGTAGAGTAATTACAAAGGTTTCCTACTCAGTTGTGCTCCAGCCTTCTTGGAAGAAGTACTGTTCTAAAACAAAACCCCAAACAACAATAATTATTCTAATATTTCCAGTGAAAATAAACCAGGAAAAATATTTAAAATGAAAACTAATAATTAAGAAATACTCAGAATTCATGGGATAATGGAGTAGTTGCTAAATTTAGGGAATTTTTAAATTTTTCTTATAATTCAGCTACATATTTCTATTTAGTTATTTCTGGTGATTAAGATGAGCAATTGTTCACATATTTATTTCTTCTAATTACTGCTCAGCAACTCAACAGTAGTCCATGTGATACTCATTTTTCTATCTTCAGCAGCTGAGACAATAATAAATACTGTTCCTTCCTGTATGAATTATGCTTGTTATAGACAAGACAGTATTAGAAAATACCTGTAATATTTTGACTAATGTTCACAGCAAATTTACTGCAATTTACATCTCACAACAGTGCATTATGAGGTTCTGGAGTCTTTGACTCAGTTTCAATACACACCATTTAATTTCTGATTATCATTTCCCTATATTGTAGGCTCATTGTAATCTTTGTCCATGAACATTGTAGCCTGGATCTTCACAAATGTTTTATATATTAATTTATTTAACAGATATTTCTAAATTGTCCTCTGTATGTTAGGCTTTATACTGAGTGCTGGAGACTCAAAGTTGCACAGAGGGACTCACTTAGTATTAGGAAACAGGGCTTACAGTTTAATAATAGGTAGGCATAAAAAATAAATGCAGTACACTGTAACCCACTACGTATGAGTGAGTTCAGAGCTCTGTAAGATCCCAAGGGAGAGAGCAATCAGTTTTTCACAGAAGAGTTGGGAAAGAATTGAGCAGGACAGATAAGTTTAACTTTGCTATTTGTATAAAAGTTAGTGTCAGAAGGCCTTTTTGAGGGACAGGGCACTATGGAATCATATATATATATATATATATATATATATATATATATATATATATATATATATATATATATTAGGCAGAATTTCTAAGAACATATCTCCTGGCCTAAGAGTGAGGAAATTTTCCAATTGGAAGTTTCTTGTCATACTTTTCAGATATAATAGAAGTTTCTAGAGATAGAGCTCCCATTTATCTTGGGGCACTATTCATGTTGTCAATAGTATACACAAGGAATGCACAATGAATGTTTGTTCAGAGGTTAGCAATCAATCAATCAATAAATAGATGTTTTAACCTCATATACATTAGGATTTCTCTTACTGCCTTGACCCCTTCATATTTTTCTGTTTTACAGTCTTTCACTTCTAATCACAGTGCTTTCATATCCAAAAATCTTTCCTCCATTTTTCCACTACAATTTTTCTTCACATTTTGTAATTTAGGATGTCAATCTTGGAGTTCAGAAGAAAAAAATGTAATAGATATGCTAAGAGAATGTTTGTACTCCCAACAGGTTAACTCCATTTCAGAAGCTGTTTCTGAACAAAATGTAGAAGTGAATCACAATAATAGATAAAATAACCATTATGGAAAAAAAGTAAAACCATGGCTGGAGGTGAAAAGTGTGTGATTATGAAAATTGTAGTGGTATGGACAAATTTAAATTATTAGGACTATTAGGAGAAAAAGTCAGGAAAAAAATTCCACAACTCTATAAAAATCATGTCTTAACTGCTGGTAGGGAGAGAGATTGCTTTATTACACAAAATATAAATGTAACAGATTTTTTATGATGTTTATTAATGTATTTCATTTTTCAAATGGTTCTATTTGTCATAATGCACTTCATAAAAGAAACACATAATGTTAAGGGTATGAAATAGAAAGGAAACTAAAATTGAAAAGAATCAATGAATATAGAAACAGAATAAACCACAAAGGACCACTCATATATGACCCGTCATGAATTTATTCAAGCTTTCTAAAAGTTAATCTAGCCATTTGTTCAACATATTTTTTGCAAATATTAAACTAAGACATTGTAATTATGAACAGGCCATAAACACCACCTTGAGAAGAGTTGGCATTCTTTATATTTGAGAATTTTGAACTTTCCCAATGAATTTCTTCATTTCTAGCCTGAAGTGTCTTCCAGGGAGAATGAAAGAAATTCCTGCATTTGAAATAAGAACATAGGAAGATCTCTAAAGAAAGCTTTTATTTGCAAACAAAATAAAACATTTCCATGTTATATTTAAAACAACTTTTGGCAATGCTTGTCCATGTCCTTATTTGAAAGTAAAACTTACTTTTATGATCATAAAAATAGTATTTTAGTATTCAATAATTATAAAATACTGAACTTATAGAAAATGAAAGTAGAGATAATTTTTTTTCAAGCCAAACTATGTCCAGCTTTAAAAAGGTACTTGTCATAGACAATCATGGTATTTCAGGCAGGACATGGACACACAATCATTAACAGTGTACAACAGCTTTCAGACTCCCTCCTTGGATGGACTACCAAAAATCAGAAAGCCACTAAAAAACGCAATGAAGTCTCCATTTGAGGTTCTGAAGAAGGGAAAGTTTGGGGTGAGGCTTGACATTTCACATTTAGCATGTTGTTTAATAACTTTTCACAAGACAACCCTGACTTTCAGAATATGAAAATGGCAGAATTATTAATCTGAAGAGCCACAATTTAGAAAAATAAATTTGCTTTTGTGGGACAGCATTCCAATATTACCGGCAAGTCCAGATTACCTGACACACTGGGAGGAACATCACTTTGGGAATCGGAGCCCAATAGGTCTCCGGGCTTAAGGAAGTTAAGCCTATGCTGATGGCAGAGGAAAGGAGGACATAGAGTGAGCTGGGAGCTGTCCCGTACCACAAGGCATTTAAGCCAAGGTGGCCACAAGTGTCAACGTCAGGGAATCCCTCCTCCTGGGAGCCAGGAGAAAGTCTCTTGAAACCAGCAGGGAAAGTGCCTTCCCCACATAAATCCAGTTTTGGAACAAACGGAGGTCGAAGATAAAACTTTATTGGAAAGAAAAGCTTCTGTCGGAGGACAGAAGGGGTGTCGGAGTGGGTTGCACAGGAAGCTGCCTCTTTCCGGGTATTTTTATAGGGCAAAACCATGCCCTAACTAAGGTAGAGAAGGGGTCTCGCTTAGGTGGATGTGGGGTGGGACAAAACAATGGTCAACCAATGGGATTACAAGCACCATTGCTCAGGTAAAGTTGATTAGGCCCAGGACCAAATGGGGAAGTGAGTCACATAGTAAGAGGGCATGAATATGGGACAGGGTCTTTTCCCCTTGGGAGTTGGGCTAGTGACTCACTTGGGTCTTTTCCTGAGATCCCTACCTATTTAGAATATAAATCCTAGGTGCTACCTTTTTAGCATTTGTTTGGCCTTTAGGTCTGGCTCACAGCAGGAGCCTCAGTTCCTCCCAGAGTGGTGGACATCTTGTTTCCTGTATTATCTCTTTAGAGAGCCTAGCCCTGTCTGATGGCCTATAATATTTCTAGCTAACTCTGCTGCCTATAGCAGAATCACTACAAGTCCAATCTAGTAGTGTGATGAGGCAGGGGTAGAGGTATTAGAGATACAAAATCAGCATTAATGTTGTTTTTATTTGCATTTCACGAATGGCTAGCGACGTGGAGCACTTTTTCATATATTTGTTCGCTTCTTTAATTTCGTCCTCTGAGAAGTGTGTATTCATCATCTCACTCCAGAAAGAATGGCTATCATAAGGAAATCAACAAACAATAAATGTTGGAGAGGTTGTGGGGAAAAGGGAACACTTCTCCACTGCTGGTGGGAATGTAGACTAGTACAACTACTGTGGAGGTCAGTATGGAGACTCCTCAAAAGAATAGGACTAGAAATCCCATTCAAGCCAGCTATCCCCCTACTGGGAATTTTCCCAAAGGATTTGGATACATTGTATCATAGAGATATATGTATACCTATGTTTATAGCAGCTCAATGTGTGATAGCAAAATCTTGGAAACAACCAAGATGTCCATCACATGAGGAA
>PVKA01040684.1:0-18592 GCA_004027165.1 Ctenomys sociabilis | reverse complement strand
TTTTTTTTTTTTAGGCAAAGCTATTTCATCTTCTAATCCAAGCAGCCCAGCTCCAGACTGGTACAAAGATTTTGTTACAGATGCTGATGCCGAAGTTTTAGAGCATTCTGGAAAGATGGTACTTCTCTTTGAAATTCTTCGAATGGCAGAAGAAATTGGGGATAAAGTGTGAGTCCTTTCCTATATTTTTAATATGAATGAACTGTACTGTGTTTTAAATAATGTTTATTACCTCCTTTATGTTTTCCTCCCAAAGATGTAATTTCTTTGATTATTGTAGTTATAGACCACTAGAAGCAATTATCGTTGGTACAAATAGCTAGTTTTGACTACATCTTCAGGTTATTTCTTTTGTGTTGTTTTCTATTTGTAGCTATTGCTCCTTGAATTTTTTTTTGTCTCAAGCTTTTACTTCATATCTATGATTTGCCATCCACAAATTATCTTTCAATTCCTGTATTGTGGCTTCTACCCTGTTACATTGTAGAGCATCCACTCCATCAAAGTTACTTGTCACCTTCTAATCCCCAAATCTAATAGCCATCTCTTAAACTTTAAATTTTACATGTTTATTCTTTTTAAAGGATATCTTCTTTGTTTTTGTTGTGCTTCTGATTGTTTTATTTCATACTTTGTGCCACCACTTTCTTTATATTTCTACCCCTGTAATCACTATCAAATTATTAGTCAAAAATATTTTAAATTTTAGAAGTTTTAGTTTTGGTTTCTTACCATGTACTCCATACTTACTTTGAATTCACTATGTAGTCCAGGATGGCCTCATCATCCACTCAATCCCCCAATGCTGGAGGTTATAGGTGTGTGCCACTACATCCAACACCCAAGTAAAACTTATTTGTACCAGGAATTGAATTCAGGACCTTGTGTTTCCCAGGCAGGTGCTATATAACTGAGCTCAGTAAAAATTTGAAGAAGACTTACTGTCTAAACCATAATAAAGCCCAACATCTGATCATGAAAATTTTTGTGGTGTTCTTCATAACTTAGCATACAATAATTTTATCTTAAAAATTTGAACTTGTTTCTTTTGGTGTTCTGAAGAGAGAAAACCTTCTATCATATTCTTGTTACCTTTTAAAATACTCAATTCTTTTTTTTTGTGAAATAAGGGGTTGAACTCAGGCCTTTGAGCTTGCCAAAGAAGTGCTTTTTTTACTGAGCCATCTCCTCATCCCCTAAAATACTTAATTCTTAACATATTCTAATATACCTATATGTCTTTCCACTGGTATGAAACTGTGTGAAGACACAAGCTATTTCTTTTTTTTTTTTTCTGTTAATCACCATTCCTAGAATGGCACTCATGGAAAGTTTTTGTGGTTGTTTTGTTTAGTTATAAATAGAATCCGATAAACAGGTGGTTCAGGTGAGGGATTATGTTAGCTTAGGATACAGTAGTAGTAATCAAGACTAAAGGTATGTTTTGGAGGACAAGCAAGACTCGATAGTGTGCAATAATATGGAAGTACCTGATCTAGGCATGGTGGCACATGCCTGCAATCCTAGCAGCTGGGAGCCTGAGACATGTAGATTGAGAGTTTGTGGCCAGCATGGGATAACTAACAAGACTCTATTTCAAAACTGAGCAGTCAAAGAAAGACTTCTAGCCTTCAAATTTATTAGAAGAGTATAAAAAGTAGTCAGTCTTTTCATTTCCTAAGAAGAGCAACAATTTCTTCTGTTGTATTTCATTATAATAAATGTCCACTTACCCTCTCCTGTGATGGAATATTTGCTATCTCAAAATGCTACCACACGTTTTGTGGTAGGCTGAAAACAGGAGGATCACTATGAGTATGAGCTGTGTAGTGAGACCCTGCACGTGCATATACACACAGACACACACACACACACACACACACACACACACACACACGTGACGCACGTGCTAATTTGCCTACTTCTAATTGTTGGATAACATATCCTCATTTTTAGCAGTAGCTAAATGTCCCCATTCTTTATTTCTGCAACTGATCTTTTGAGTCCATATAAAAAATTGATATTTCATAAGGCAATGATAAATGAATTTTAGTTATTTTAGGCAGTTTTATATTATTAAATGCCTCACAACTCCCATAATAAAAATAAAAGGATAAGGAAAATAATCAAGAGAAAACACCCTGATTTATAATATTTGTTGCTTTCCATAGTGTAATTACTCTCCTCAGAGAGTTTTGAACTTCCACTAGAAAAAGTTAGTAGGGGGCCAGGATGTAGTTCAGCTGCACAGTGTGTGCTTACCTGGTAAGTTGGATTTCTGATACAAAAAAGGAGAAGGTTAAAGAGATATGCATGCCTACATTGCTATTTAGAATACTTTAGTTTCTTCATGTTAAAATTTGTCTGAGCTTAATAGTTCTTAGGACATCCTTAATTGCTGACTAACTCAGGTTAATGTCTTTTCCAGCTTAGTAGCCCAAATTACAGATTTATTCCAATTAAATAATTAGAATTCTAGAAATGAAATAGGTTTTGTACTTATAAGGCCCACCACAAACTTAATTAATAGCTCCAAATGAATTATTTCAGTGGAATTTTTATCCCTAGTTTGATAATGAGACAATAGAGGGCTTAAGATATAGACTTTGATTATTTAAACAGAATGTCAGGTATCAATTCATTTCCTTACCTTATTCTAGAAGTAAGCAAATGGAAACTAATAGAATCTAATAGTTCAGAAGTCAGAAAATATGTTTTTAATTTCAACAGGTATTTCATAGCTTCAGTTGTTCTTTTTTTTTTTTTTTTCTTCTACTAACTCTGAAGACTTCTAGCAGTGAGTATTGAAAGTTCTTTTGGAGTCAGAAGTACCTCCTTATGCTATAGTAGAGCTGTCAGAGTCAAAACAAAATTTAAAGAAAACATGCTTGCCACAGGTATATAGCTTCTTATATATTGACCTACTATGTCTGAATGTATAAGGGAGAAGGGACTCTTCATATTTTCTTTCTAGATTTTTAATTTTCCAGTGTATGTTTGTTTTCAGATTTACTAATTCAATTTAATTTTTATGTACTAATCTTTGGATTATAGTAGAGTGGTAGTTTTCAATCTAGCTTTCTGAGCCCCTGCAAGGTAGTGATATAAAACAGAGGGTAACAAACCACTGACATTTTTATTTTCCACAATGCTTAATATAACTTTATTATTTTAATTCCACATAAAACTTTATGATAACAAATAATCTTTATGTCTAAGAAGGAGTTATAAAACCAATAGGCTAATTGGTCATGATGGTACATGCCCGTAGTCCCAACAGTCTAGGAGGCTGAGGCAGAAGGATTGAAATTTCAACTCCAGCCTGGGCAACTTAGATGCTGCCTCAAGATAAAAAATAGAAAAATGGCTGGAAATTAGCTTATGCAGTGGTGTTGTGTTCAATCCATAGTATTGAAAACAAAAACCCAAAACAATACACTAGGAACCAGAAATTTGCAGGTAGTAAATTGGTAGAATGCAGTTGAATTATGGAATAATTTTAGTAGGAAGAATTTCTAATTTTTTATATTCTCTAAATAATATGTTTTATAGAGCAAAAGTTTATAATTTTGATGGAATCCAGTGTTTTTTTCTTTTTTTTTTTTTTTTTTTCTTTTTTTTTTTTTTTTGGTACTTAGAATCAAACCCAGGGCCTTGATATGAAGAACATGTCTAGCCCTTTTGAAATTCTTTTTTGAGGCATAGTCTTGCTAAATTGTCTAGGCTGGGCTCCAGCTTGCAATTCTCTTGCTTCAGTTTCCCACCTGGCATGAAGTCCAGTTTCTGTTTTTTCACCATACTTTCACTGTCATGTTTAAGAGCTTTATGGAAGCCAAAGTTCTCAAAAGTTTCTCCTGTTCTTCTTTTAAATGATCCTGTTTTGAATCAAATTTTATGTAAGTGTAAAATTTAGAAAAGTTCTTTGTTTTGCATGTAGATGTCCATTTTTGCCAAGACCATTGTTGAAAAGACTATCCCTTTTTCATTGCCTTTACCCTTTTGTTAAAAACCAACTAACCATATTGTATGAGACTATATCTGGACTTTACTGTTCTTTTGATCTGTTCATAAATGCTTTGATTATTGAACCTTAATTATTGAAATCATAATAAGGCCTCCAACTTTTTCTTAAAATTGTGTTCACTACTCTGTGGTTCGCATTCCCATATGAATTTTACAAAAATCAGCTTGTTAATATTTTTGAAAATCTTATTAGAATTTTTATTATGATTATATTAAATTTTTAAGTGTCTTTACTAGCCAAATCTTCTAATCAATAAATATCTCTCTTATCAGTCTTGTTTTTAGCCAATCCCTTATATCTCTCGACCTGATTGAAGATTTTCTTGAATTGGCCAGTAGGGAGAAAACAGAAGATAAAGATAAACCTCTTATTTATAAAGGTGAGTTACACATCTTTGTTTAGCATAATTTTTTAAATATTCATTTTAATACATTGTACAAAAATTTTATCAACAAAGTTAAACTATCCAATGTCTTAGAATCCTAATATATTTTTCCTATACTTTATTCTTCTCTTTTATTAACCTATATGTAGTCTTTATTTTTTAAATATTTTTCTCGTATTTCAATTTTTCAGCAAGATGTGAAATGCAAATAGCAAAATGTTCTCTATAGTGAATCATTAACACATTTGTCATCTGACATAGTTGACCGTATTGTGACAAGAGCAGCTAAAATGTATTTAACAAAGATTTCTAACACAGTAGTGTGGTACTCTTTATTGTTGAAATTGTAGGATAAAGCAACATTCTAGTTTGAGGTCTTACTTGGTAGCCCAGGCTGGCCTGAAACTTGCAGTGATCTGGAGTGCTGGGAGTGCCAGCATACACCACCACTCCAAGCAACAAATTTACTTTAATTTAGTTTGATTTCATTTAATTTGAAGAGTATAAACAAAAGCAAAAGTAAATAGCAGATACAAAGAGAGAAACAGGGTAACATACAATATATACTTTATAGGTTTTGAAATCAAGAATAGCAAATTAACAAAGGTTGTTATATTGCCTATTTTTATTATCAGATCTGTTGCTCAGATTAACATATGCTTTTGCAAGATGTGACAGAAAAATTGAATAATAACACTTGCAATAAACCTTAATTTTCTAGTCTTTTTTACTTTTTTTGTAAATTTCTTTTAAAGACAGTATAATAATAATCCATAAGACATTAGAAATGATACACACTTAGAAGATCAAGATAATAAGTATTGAAGCATGGATTTTGTATTACACATTGTTATCCTTGATGTAGTTGCTTAGATTGCAAATATCAGAATACAGAGTTAGTCAAAGTGAAAATTCTACACCTTAACTTTCTTTTTCACATTAACTGTTATTTTCAAAACAAAAAAACTGATGGTAATTATGTATATAATCATCTCAGCCATCCTGTATATATACTGGCCTGATTTTTTTCCTATCCTTTTGCCTTTCTCTCATCTTCATTGTTTAATCCTTAGGTTAACTTTCTATCCGTTTTACTATATCTATTGTACCTTTCAGGTTTTATTTATTCTTTCAGGTTCTTACACTAGGGACACAATATGCATGTGGGTCTGATAAATTACCATTTTAAAACAGCTTTTTAAATTTTTTAAAAATATTGTGGTACTGTGCTGTATTCTAAGCCTTTTGTATTTCATTTTAGTACAGATCCTCTCTAACTTAACCAGACTGGCCTCAAACTTGCAGTCCTCTGGACTAGACTTCCCAAGTGGTTAGATACACTCCAGCATACTCAGCTGAACAGCTTTATTAATATATAATTGTTCAAATCCTGTACAATTCTCCCATTGAAAGTGTAGAATCCAGTGATGTTAGCATGTATGGAGATATGTGCTATTACCATAGTTTTTCAAAATTTTAATGTTTTTGTTTCATTTGATTTGAGCTAGGGTCTCACTATGTAATGTAGTCCAGGCTGGCCTCAAACACACTATGTAGCCCACACTAGTCTCAAACTCAAGGTATCCCTGGCTGAGAGTTCCCAGTGCTGGGACATAGGCATATACCACCATGCTGAGTTATCCTAGTGGTTTTATGAACCCTTCTGATCACTACACTAGTAGGGTTGACCACTTTTTTATATCTTACTAGTTTATTCTCATTTTATAAATTGTCTTAAGCAGTTTTTTAAAAACTGTAAATTCAGTTTATCTTTTTCGTTACTACTGCTATTACTACTGTCACAATCATTGGACATTGGGAGCTGAGTGACGATTAAACTTATGATACAGGTTGAATATCTCTAATCTGAAAACTAGAGAGTCTAAAATGCTGTGAGATATAAAACCTTTAAAGCACTGATATGGCACTTTCAGACATTGGAGCATTTTTGGATTTCTTACCACAATGTGAGGAATGTTCAAGTGACAGTCTATGCAAATATTTCAAAACCCAGACACCCCCAGAGTCTGAAACTTTTTGGGTCCCAAGTATTCAGATAAGAAATTCTCAGTCTGTAATATGTGCTGTAATATAGACATAATTTACTGTGAGATCTCACATGCTGAATATTAAGCACTCAGGAAACTGAGAAAGGAGGATTGCCTGATTGCCACAAGTTCAGAGCTAGCCAGGGATACGTAGTGAGTTGAAGACCGGCTTGAATTACATAGCAATCTCCTGTGTCCAGTAAGAAAAGATAAAGAAAAAAATCTCCTATAGATGATATACATTTTTAAAATAATATATGATTATCAATACCTATTTTTAAGAAATCTGTCATGAATTTATTTCTAATATAAATATTGATTTAGAAAAGTGTATGTGTTGCTATACAAACAAACTATGTCTAGCCCACTTTTAAGTGCTTGTCAAGGAACAAAATCAACTACTATTAGAAAATATATCGAATCCCTTTTGTGTGTGTTTGTTAAATTTTTAGGTGAAGGGAAGTGGCTCCGAAACATTGACTATTATCGTTTAGATGGTTCTACTACTGCGCAGTCAAGGAAGAAGTGGGCTGAAGAATTTAATGATGAAACTAATGTGAGGTATAAAACATTTTTTCCTCTCTCTGTAGATTATTTTTTTCATTAGTGGGGGTTGAACTCATACTGACCTACAATCCCCAGCCCATTTTTTATTTGACACAGGTTGTTACTAAGCCACTAAGTTGCTCAGGCTCCCAGAGTGCCGAAATTAGAAGTGTGCACCACTACACATAGTTGCATGTATAGATTTTTTAATAAGAAAAAGATATACTATGTTCCATTGTTAATGAGTATTCCTAAAATGGAACATTCGGCATAAAATGATTATGCAGGATATGGAGAAAATGCAGATTTTGTACAATGCTAGTGGAAATGTAAACTGGAAGCTCCACTATGGAAAATACATTGTTCCTTCAAAAAGTTTTCTTAAAAATTACCACATGTTGTGGATTTTCTTAGTTCCTATGTATGTGTCCTTGACAGACATTTAACTCAAGGTGATTTATATTAACTATATTTTCATTTTTCTTGATGGACTGCTATTTAGGAATGCCATAAAATCAGCATGTATACATTTTTTAAAATTTAATTTTAATTTATGTGGAGTAAAATTTGTTTTTTTAACTATATATTTCTACAGTTTTGACAACTGAAAGAAAGATAGAAAAGATATGAAACCATTTTTTACTTCATACACATACATGCATTCTGCTCCAAATTCATTTGTAGAATCATTTTGGTTTGTTTTTATAATTTTTTCAATTTTTAATTTTTGTCGTAGAGTTCAAAATAAGGGCTCAGACTAAGCATGTGTGGTACCACTGAATTGCATTTGCAGTCACACATTTTGTGGTCCATTTTTGTTACTCATTTCTGAGGTACTGAATAGTTAACTTAGGGCCACCTGAATGGTTGGCACCTGCTCTGTCACTAAGCACTTTGTAGCCATTTAAATGTAACTTTTTTCACTTGGTGAAGTGCTTTTGAGATTTGTCTTTGTTGGTGCAGATATCAATAGTTTGCTCCTTTTTGTTGCTGAAATAGTTGCATATCACAGTGTATTAACTGTTTGGTGAACCAATTCTACTTCAGGGACATTTGAGTTCTTTCCAAATTTTGGAATGAAAATTAAACGTGCTTTAAACGTTCATGTGCAAACTTTTCTATAAATAGGGATTATTTCCCTCAGTTTAATGAAAATACAGATTTCTAGTTGTTGAGTTTTATGTTAAGTCTTTGTCTATCTTTGTGGAAAACTGCTAGTTTTCCAAAGTGACTGTTTAATTTTGATTTTCCACCAAAGTTCTAGTTAATCTGCCAACTTCTCAGTACTTAAGTGTTTTCATGCCCTAACAAAAATTATTTTACCTATTTTGGTAGATGTATAATGATGTCCATGTGCTTTTAGTTGGCCTTTCCCTGACGATGCATTATTTTTGAAGACAAAACTATTAAAAGTTTTGTAAAAACCTTATTAGTATATATTTGTAGGATTTAATGATTCCATTCATCATGGAGAATTTATATATCTACTATTGAGTGTTTTTAAGTTAACAAAGTTTTTTTTTTTTTTTTTTTTTTTTTGTCTTTTTGAGACAGGGTCTCACTATGCAGTTCAGGCTGGCCTCGAGCTCACTTTGTAGCTCAGGCTGGTCTCGAACTCACAACAATCCTCCTGCCTCAGCCTCCCGAGTGCTGGGATTACAGGCATGCGCCACCACGCCCGGCTTTTAAGTTAACAAAGTTTGCCTGACATTTTTTCTATTGTGGAAATCTGAATCTCATTCTTTAAACCACTGTAGATATAATGTACTTTGTGTGTGCATTGTTGAAGCTGCTGCTTTTAACATTGAATACTTGACAAAATCAAATTGCTTTTGAAAAAGAAACACACACACACACACACACACACACACACATTAAACTCAAAGGTGTAAATACATGACCTTAAAAAAGGATAAAGGAGACAGGGTACTTTAACTGAAAGAAGACTAAGATATACCTAATGTATTTTGAATTACTACAATTACTATCCTGTTTGTGCAAAACATTTTTTAATTCTATCATAGTCATAAACTAGATGAAAGCTGAAGGCTAGAGAAGTTCTCTAATCTTGTAAAGGATATTATTTATTTAAAAATTTTTAACAAATCATTTATTTATTTATTTATTTATTTATTTATTTATTTATTTATTTGGTGCAGGGTCTTGCTACACAGCTCAGACTTGTAGTGATCCTCCTGTCTGAGTCTCCCCAGTGCTGGGTTTATACGTATGCACCACCATGTCTGGGTTCAGTGCCACACGGTGTGCCCAGGGTTCCTGGGCCAGTACAGCACGTGGTACGAGGGATCGAAATGTGGTCCTTGTCCTTGCCAGGCATGTTCTTGTACTGCTGAGCTATCTCCCCAGCCTGGTTATTACTTATTTAAAAAATATGAAACCTGAACTTCTTAAAGACATTTTGAGTACAATTAAGATACAGAAATGTACAGCTGATTATCAAACTGCTTAAACAATACTTTTTGTTTTCATCTCTTAAAAAAGTACCACACAGGAAAAAAACAAAAGATAAATTGGAGTCACTTGTAGGATAATGTGTGATCTTTGAGACAGCAATACTTAGATAAACCAGGCAAAGAAGGTTAAGTATCATATACATTCTCTTTGAGCAAGCCAGAATATACAGAATTTGAAGAGCAAAATAAAAGATGATAGGAAACAGGAAGATAGATTTTGTGAAGATGAGAAGAGTGACTGAGGATAAGGGACATATGAGGGTGTAGAGAGGAAAGATAAGTAAAAGGATCAAGTTTCAATGTTTGTTTACCCATTCTCTGTGATAAGTGTATTTATTATGTATCATAAACATACATTAATTTTAAAAAAGAAAAAAGGTATTGTGTACATTATGTATGAAGTGGTGATTTTGTTTTGTCACTTTATTTAATTTATTTTATGTATTTGGTATAGGATCTCACTATGCAGCTCAGAGTTGTAGTGATCCTGTTTTAGCCTCCCCAGCAAGCAAGAGCTATATGATTTGTTAGATTTACATCTCTAAGTATTATTTTCAGTGATTACAACTGACACTATTTTTAATTTTAGTTTCCATATGTTCACTGCTATTACATAGACATGCAGTTGATTTCTGTGTTGATGTTTTGCCTAAGACATTACTGACTTCATTTTGTTCAAGGAGTTTGTGCATTCCTTGGGATTTTCTTCATAGATCATTGTATAATTTTTTAAAAAGGATAGTTTCATTTGTTCTTATTTTTTTGAATAAAAAAATCTGTTTATAGAAATGGTAAGAAAAGTCCTCAAGTATGAGGAAAGCTAACAGCATACAGATATGTGAAGCTTACAGAACACAAAATAACTATGATGGAAAAAAAGCTCCTTGCAGGCCGGAGATGCAGCTCAGCAGCACAAGTGCCTGCCTGGCAAGCTCAAGGTCCTGAGTTTGATTCCTGGTTTAAAAAAAATCTTGTAACACTTCACAATAAAAATTCCAGATGTCCAAAATGACAGAATGTTTTCTAAAAAGTTTTTATTAGTTCATATTTGGAGTAAATAATGATTTTGCATTCATTGTGAGGAACTGGTACAAGTACCTCACACATATCAATTTTTTATTTTCCCCCTTTTCTTGACTATCATTTAAAAATGTTTTTATTTTTTTCTATAAGCTTATTTGTTCATTTATTTACTTATTATTTTAAAAAGTCTTTATCTACATAATTCTCATAAGCACAAATTTCCAACCAGATTAATAGGCCAAGACATATAACACATGTAAAACAACTATATTAAATCAAGATACATTTTTTTAAGTTTAGTGAAGAACAAATAGCAATGAGACAATTTCAAATCAAATCAGTAGAACAGATTCAACAATTAATACATTGTATATTGCTTTCATAGAGGTTTTTTGTTGTACAAGGTGCATACATGATATTCTGTACACAAATACCACTACAGCAGATGCCTCTAATCAAACAATTCAGAGAATAGAGCTCTATACCTAACTTTTTTTTAAAACTGAATAGTACAGTTTAAATAATTAATACTTTTTACACTGTTATCTTCCTAGTGGTTATCTGTAGTACAAGAAAGACAGGATATGCTGTTCAAATACTATTAGTGCAAAGCTTTCTTCTTAGAATTATGCAAAAGTACTTCACATTACTCCTAACTGTACTATTTATACAAAGTCAGAATGGTTCTTCCTTTGTATCCCCCTTTTTTGTTTACTCCTGTCAGAGATGGATATTCTATTGTCATTCAGTTACTATAGGTGCTTGAATTCAGTGAATCAATCCAACACAGTCCAGCAGTCCACAATAGTAGTGGGTTATCTGAAGAAGTTGTTCACTAGAACCATTTACAGCTCAGGTTATTATTATGGACTTATTTTATATATACCTCATTTTTATACTTTTCTGCTGGATGGTTAAGGCTGATGTAAAGCAAGACCTATATAACACAAAATGTAACTTTTGTATCTAATGAGGTCAGTTAGGCCCCTCATGGTTTATCCTAAAACCCTGTACCTCACTGTGTAGATCCTTTTTCAGTGTTAGCCATGTGGATGAGTCCTGGCTAATGCTTGACCAGTTTGCTCTTTGTGAAAGCCTGAGATAAAGTTTTCTCTCCATGTGACTCTCCTTAGGCACACTATAGATCATTGATCTCATTCCTCTGTGGCTCTATAATCTCCTTGATCAAAAAATTTGGGGCACAACTGAGTTCTATGATATTACAGTACAGGTTCTCCTATATCCTGAGTCTTCACTGACCATGAAAGGCTAGGGCCAAATTGTTGGCTGACCTTGCAGCCCTTCTACTTCTTCAATTTTTGATCTGCAAACTTCAGTTGATAACCATCCAGAAGAGAAGCTGATTATTACCCTGTAAAACGTGCAGCTCAGTTTACCCTATTTGACTAAATTCTTTTTAGTTGTTGTTATACCTATCTATTTGTATTTCTTTTGATCTCTTATGTACTGTGGAGACTATATGATATTTACACACGTGTGACTGGCTTATTTCACTTATGAGGATATGTTCAGGTAGCATCCACTTCAATATAAGTGCTTCAAGTTTATCATTCTTTAAATCCGAGTAATACTCCATTGTATAGAAATACCACATCTTTTTCAGTCACTCCTCATGTGACGGGCATCTTGGTTTCCAAAATTTTGCTATCGCAAATTGTGCTACTATAAATGTAGGTACACATATATACCTATGATATGATGTTTTCAGTTCCTCCGGGAAAATTCCCAGTAGGGAGATAGCGAGCTTGAATGGGATTTCCAGTGCTAGTTTTTTCAAGAGTCTCCACACTGATCTCCACAGTGGTTGCACTACTCTATATTCCCACTAGCAGTGGAGAAGGATTCCCTTTTCCCTACCACCTCTCCAACATTTCTTGTTGGTTGATTTCTTTTATGATAGCCATTCTTTCTGTAATGAAATGGTATCTCAGTGTTTTAACTTGTATTTCACGGATGGCTAGCGATGTGGAACATTTTTTCATATATTTACTTGCTTCTTTAATTTCATCCACTGAGAAGTGTGTATTCATCTCAGATGCCCATTTCTGGATTGGGTCTTTAAATTTGAAGGACTTAATGTATCTTAGTTCTTTATAAATTCTAGAGAGCAGACCTTTGAGTGCTTATTAGTTAAGATTGGTCTCCTTGCCTTCATGATTTGTGAAGAGAAGTGAGCTGTAATTTTGTTGGGTTTTCCTTTCAATGTGATCTGCTTGTTTTCTCTAGCAGCTTTCTGTATGTTGTTCTTGTGTTGGCTTTCTGGAGTCTTGAGTTTTATATGTCTCGGTATGTTTTTAGTTGGGTTGAAGTTATTTTGCATTCTGTATGCTTCAGTTACATGAATGTTAGATTGTTTCCTAATATTTGAACGTTTTCTGCTATTACTTCTGCCCATATTCTTTTTTATCATTTGTATTGGCTCCTTCATTGTAATTGATGCCAATTATTCTCACATTGTTCATCCTGATGTCATCTTGCAGGTGATGGATTATTTCTTCCTGCATCCTCGATGTTTTTAAGAGATCCTTTCTCACCTTTTCACTAGCTGCACCCGTGTCTTCAAGATCTGAAACTCTGTCTTCACTTTCACTCAAACGGTTTTGTAGACTCATGATTGAGATTTTAATTTCTTCTATCTCTTTGACTCTGATTCATGCGATCTATTTCTTTTCTGTATTGCTCATTCTAAAAATCCATCATGTTTCTGATCTCCTCTGTTTTTTTTTTTTTTAATCAATGTCTTCTTTAGAGGTAGCTATTAATTCTTGTAGTGCAGAGTTTTTTCCGAATTGGGTTTCCTCCATATATTTCCATAATTGATTCTCTACCTCAGATGCTATGATTTCATTGATTTCTCTTTTTAGTTCAGAAATTATTTCTGCTTTGAGTTTCTCTTTACCTTTCTGCTGTTGTTTCTTTGTTTGCGACACTGTTAATTCATATGTTTCAGCTAAAGTAGTGTTCTTTGCACTTGTTCTGGGTGGGCATTGGGTTTCTCCCATATGTTATTGGATTTGATTCATTACTTCAGTTACTATGTATACAAAAATTTCTATTTCAGGCATTAATTCTTGTCTGAGTTCTTCTATTCTTTTCTGCTGTTGTTTCTGTGCTTTGGACTATGTTAATTCTTTCATTTCAGCTGAGCTAATGTCCTCTGCACTTATCATTGGTGCTAGAAGCCTAAGATTGCATTTTACTTCTTGTCTTTGTCGTTTTGTATAGCACTGACCTCTGACCTTTGGTGCAGTTACAACCTTAGCGTGAAATTAGATTCAGGTGCCGATGTATTGAGTTTGATATTATCCAGTTACGCCTGGCCTGGATCTAGCTGTTATGTTCAGTTCCTTTTTGCTGCAGCCCTTCTGGAACAACTGTGAGCCTGTCATTCCAGTCTGTCTTGCCCCTGGCCCAGGGAGTACCTGTGTGCGCTGGAGCTCTCCCATACATTCACGGAGTCATACTGGGCTGGATCAGGGGCCAGAAATTTCACAAAAATTCTTACTTGCTCAGCTGCCTTGGGGGCAGGGTTTAGGGGAGGTACAGGGCCTGCCTGGCTGGGGTGGATCAGGTGGAGAGAGCCTCAGAAATTCTCGCTGTCTGGAATGTCTTGGGGCCAGTGGCTCTGGAGGGCAGTTGCCACCTGAGACGCATGGGGAAGCCAAAAGTTCTCCCCCACACTCACCAGGCTGCATTGGGCTGGATCAGGGGCTGGAAGATTCACAAAAATTCTCAGTTGCTCAGTGGGCTTGTGGGCAAGTCCTCCAGGGAGTTCCATGGGGGTGTGTGGGATGCTTCATTTCTTCATATCTGATGCATATTATTGACATTATAGTGCCTAGAATTTGCAGTGATATGTTGAATAACAACAGTGCCTTTTGCCTGATTCTTGAGAGAAAAGTATTCAGTCTTCATTAACTGTAATTGGGGATGGAGGTATGACTCAATAGTATACCTCTTGCCTTGTATGCATAAGGCCTTCGGTTTAAATCTCTAGCACAACAAAAAAGCTTAATGTTATTAACTATAATGGTAGCTTTAGGATTTTTTTTTTTTTTTTGGTAAGTCCTGTTTATCAAGTTGAGGAAATTTCTCTGAATTGCATATTTTCTAAGTTCTTATTATGGTTGTTTAATTTTGTCAAATATTTGTGAATATGATATATAGGTTGACTTTTTCGCTATTAAATCACCTTTACATGTCAGGGTCTTATTTTTTGTTGTGTCAGGTTGTATTGTTGATAGATACTCATAAAACTTAATGTCTATTTTTGATTGTTTTTAATTATCTCTGGCTTTGATGTCAGGATAATGTTGGCCCCATAAAATAGATAGAGAAGTATTTCCTCTTCTGTTTTCTGAAAGAGGTTTTATAGGCTTCATTAAAAGTTTGGGAAAATTTTCCAGTGAAACTTCTTAGCCTTGGAGATTCCTGGTTCTCTTCCCTCCTTTGCCCTGCCTTCTTATTTTCTATTTCCTTCTCCTTTCCTTTCTTTCCTTTTCCTTTTTCCTGTTTTAACATTGCTAATTACATTTCCTTAATTATTTTAGGACTGTTCAAATGATTTTTTTTCGTATTAAATTAATTGTGACAGTTTATGCTTTTTTAAAGACTTAAATCATTGCATGTTAAAATTTCTTCATAGGATTAATTGCATTTCCTTATCCTTTCCTATCTGCAAAAGGTGTTCAGTAATATTTATATAATTTTATATTTTGGATATAAAATGCATAGTTCGGATACAATTTTTATTGTATATTGTGCATATGTATCTTTATACCATTTTTACTTTGTCCTCCAATTTTTTATTTCTTTATTTTGTTTTATTTATTTTTTTCTAGAACTAGGGATTGAATTCAGGCTATTTTACTGAGCCATCTCCCTTCCCCACCCAAATTTTTTATTATTAGTGAGTGTTTGCGGTATGCAATGATTTAAATAGTCATGGGAAACTGGTACACATTAATAGCTATCTTAATTTGTAGCACATTTTAATTCTGTTTTACTTCTCCTTCCTGTCCCCTCACTCTCCCTTTAGTAGCATTTTCTATTTCAGTTTTTTATTATTGGTAATTTGTGTTATTTTGTTTTTTGTTTTTGGTAGTTTCACAATTTTAAGCGTGTGTGTGTGGGGGCTTGCTGGGTATTGAGCCCAGGGCCTTGTGTATGCAAGGCAAGAATGCTGCCCCTGAGGCATATCCCCAGTTTTGTAATCATTTTATCTAATAACCAACTTTTTGTTTCACTGACTTTCTCTGATTTTTTTTAAACATTTTTTTTTTTTTTCCGAAAACAGGGATTGAACTCAGACACTTATGCTCGCCACGGAAGTGCTTATTCCACTGAGCCGTCTTCCTGGCCCCCTTTTCTCTGATTTTTAAAAGCTATTTTCCATTCATTTTTTTCATCGCTTATTTTTTATTGCACTTTATTGCACCGGAAGCTTAGCTATTAATTTCATTTGATGCTTTTTTTTTTCCCCAAAGTAACTTGCATTGTAAATTGCACTTTGAGCACTGCATTACCTGTCATGCAAATTTTAATGTTATATTTTCATTTAATTTAGTGCATTTTTATTTCCCTTGAGACTTCCTCTTTGATTCATGCATAGAAGCATATTTATTTTGTAAACATGTGGAAATTTCCATGATATATGCCTAAGAGTATTATTGCTGGGTAATATTACTAGTACACTTTAGATAAATAGCTACAATAGATGAGAAGGGAGTATTCATTGAATATTGAGTGGTGGTACATGTCTATAATCCCAGCACTTGGTTTGCTGAGCCAAGAGGATCTCAATGAGTTCTAGCACAAGACTAGCCTGAACTACAGAGCGAGAGTTTGTCTCAAAAAAGGGAATTGCCCTCAGCTTTAGCTTATATTTCCAAAACATTTTTTTCAAGATTATTGTACCAAGGGTAGAAAACCAATAGTATGAGACAATAGCTTTTCTCTCTGCACCAATAATGGACTAGCTGACAAAGAAATCAGGAAATAATTCCATCTACAATGACTTAAAGAATAAAATACCCAGAATCAACTTAACCAAAGAGACTAAAGACATTCTTAGTGAAAATTTAAAGTAAAAGAAAAACAAACTGAAGAAATTAAAGATACCAGAATTTGGAAAAACCTCTCAATGTCTGTGGAGCAATAGAATTAATATTGTTAAAATGTCCATGTTACCAAAAGCAGTCTACAGATTCAGTGCAATTCCTATCAGATTCTAAAGACATTTTTCACAGTCCTAACATTCAGATGGAAACAAGAAGACTCAGAATATTCAAAGCAATCCTAAACAAAATGAATAAGGTATTACATAATTAAGACTTCACAATACTCAGTTGTATATTATGCTACAAAGCAATAGTGAAAAAAACTACAGGATATACTGGTTTAGAAATTGATACAAAATCCAGTGGAATACAATGGATGATGTAGAAATAAACCCATATAGCTGCATAGCTACAGACCCGTATAGCTACAGAGGCCCAATACATACCTTTAATCCCATATATCAGTGAGACAACCAAGAAAAAGTTATAAAAACAGTACTACTTATAATAGCTTCTCGAAAAATTAAATACTTATGTATGAACATAATGAAGGAAGTAAAAGATCTCTACAATAAAAAGTATAGTACTCTGAAAAAGGAGATGTAAGAAAATATCACAAAGTGGAACGATATCTTCTGTTCTTGCATAAACATAAATAATATTGTCAAAATGGTCATTTTATAAAAATGATACTTAAATTTAATGCAATCCTAATCAAAATACTAACAGCTTTCCTCACAGACTATAGAAGGTAATAGGGACGGTCAGATAGCTCAGTGGATGCAGGATCTGGAGGTTCAATCCCAAGGCCTACCATGCCCTCCTATCCCCAGAGTGCACTGAGATGGCAATTGAGACTGGTTGTTTGGGCGTGTGCCTGTAATACCTACTCCTGGGAGGCTGTAAAGAGGTGGATCACTATGAGTCTGGTCTAGTAGAGAGACCCTGAACACACCGTAAACTCTTCCCTAAAATACAAAGAAAAGAAAGAAAACAATCCTAAAATTGATACGGTGTCAGAAGAGGCCAAGAGTAGCAAAAGCAATCCTTGAGAACAAGAGCAAAGCAGGAGGCATCATAATCTTAAGACTTCAACTCATTTTACAAAGTGATGGTGATAAAATAGCATGGTACTAGTACAAGAAGTTACATAGATCAGTGAAACAGATTAGATTAGGCATAAACATCCCTAAGTACATTTAGTGATGGAATCATTGATAAAAGGGGTTAAAAAATATACACCAGAGGAAAGGTAGCCTCTTTGGCAAATGGTGCTAGGAAAACTGGCTATACACATTTAGAAGATTGACCCACATCCCTCATCATGTCATAAACTAAAATGAATCAAAGATCTAAATATTAAACAGGGCTGGTCAAATAGCTCAGCAGATTAAAGCACCTTCAAGCAGGTGCCAGCGGTTCAATTCCTGGGCCTCCTCTGCTGGCTCTTCCCTTGAGGCATGCAGAGATAGCAATTTAGACTGGGCATGGTGGTGTGTGCCTGTAATCTCAGCTTTTAGGACGCTGTAATCTGGCGAACCCCTATGAGTCTGTTCTAGTAGTGAGACCCTGAACATCCTATGTAGACCCTTCCCTAAAAAGTAAAACAAGAAAATATTAAAATGGAAACAACCTGTTATTAGATGAAAGAAGTAAAAACTCTTGAAGACATAGGTATACACAAGGACTTTTTGAACATAGTCCCAAATTGCACAAGAAATAATAAGAATCACCAATTAGGATTACAACTATAGCTAGTTAAGATTCTTCTACAGAGCAAACGAACAACTAATGGAATGAAGAGAACCTAAAGAGTGAAGACTAATATATAGAACATAGAACAAAAAAAAAAAAAAAAAAAAAAAAAAAAAAAAAAAAAAAAAAAAAAAAAAAAAAAAAAAAAAAAAAAAAAAAAAAAAAAAAAAAAAAAAAAAAAAAAAAAAAAAAAAAAAAAAAAAAAAAAAAAAAAAAAAAAAAAAAAAAAAAAAAAAAAAAAAAAAAAAAAAAAAAAA
>PVKA01040683.1:0-18605 GCA_004027165.1 Ctenomys sociabilis | reverse complement strand
GCCAAGCCTGCCCCACCTGTCTGCTTGCAGCCTGAAAGGCAAACATGGTTCTTACACTGGCATCCATTTGCTACAGGGATACAGTGATTTTAGCTCCAATTAAATGAAGTCATCCTCGTCCTTCTCCTGAAAAGGATTTCCTGTGGGGCTTATAGCTCAGCGGCACAGAGCCTGCCTGGCAAGCACAAGGTCAATTTCTGGTACAAAACTAAAAAAGATTTCTTTATGAGCTGCAGGTGAGTTCAGGGACAAGCACTTGCCAGGTCACATGACAGAGTCCCTGGTTCCATCCCCAGCCCAGAAAAATAGGTGTTCTCACAATTCACCACGATTGCCCAAGGCTCTGTGCTGACTGTGGCCTACTTTTATAACTTCATCGCTGCAGCTTCGTGTGGCTGAGCCTGGACTTAAACCCAGGAAGCTGAGTGTTCGTTCACCCTGCCAGCTCCCTGGAGAGTAGAGTGGGGCTTCTGGTGCTGCGTGAACTCTGAGTCCTAGTGGCCCGCAGCCCTCAGGCCTGGCAGCTCTCCCTGCAGCTTCCTCTGCAGAACCAGATTCAAGTCTGCACCCTCCCTCACGTGCCCACTGCAGCCTGGCATGTGCCCACCCAGGGAGCCCAGGGGCACCTGGCCCCTCCTCAGCCTCTGAGACGCATGGCTGGGGGTGACCCCAAGACTGGTGCTATCCTTGTGCCATCCTTCCTGGTCCTTGGCGCACCGACTTGGTGACATGGCCCTGCCCCTCACCAAAGCCGTGAGCCCCCCAAAGGCTGAGCACCAGGTAGGCCCCATGCCTGTGAAGTTGTATTCCCTGTGCTTCAGAAGTGCTGAATTTCAAGGTGGTGACAGCAGCCTTAAGCCAGGAGTGGGGCCCAACTGGGCCAAGCTGGTGCTGGCCTTGTGTGTGAGTGACCAGAGCCCTGGGCTTTGGCAGGTCCATTTCCTGGACCCCAGGGATGAGGCCCAGAGAGCAGGTGGCCTGGCCTGCGAAAGGAAGAGTGGGGTTCCTAGGGACCCAAAACAGACAAGCAGACAGAACACTCGAGCCTTGTGTCATTTGTTTTTTCCAGTATTGGCGGTTTCATTTTGCTATTGGTTATTTTTTCATCTTTATAGGGTCTTGTTACATTACCAAGTCTCCTAGGCTGGGCTCACACTGAAAGAGTCCTTCTGCCTCAGTCCCCCAGATTTCTGGGAGTAGAATCTCGTCTTCGTTGCTACCAAAGTGGACAGCTTCCCTGTCCCTCAGGCTCTGGTGCAGGGGTGAGTGCTCCTCCCAGCCTGGTGAGGTCTTGTGCCGGGTTCCTGGGTGGGGAGCAAACTTGCTGGCCCTGGCCTCGAATTCCCAAGGGACAGGGACAACAGGAGAGTGAAACAATGGATTCCATACCTGTCACTGCCTCCTACCTTCACCCAGCTCCCTGTCGCCTGCTCTTTCTCTCTTCAGCTGAGGCCAAGTGTATGAGCTGGGATCAAAATATACAGTAAGTATTTAAGCTAAAAAATACGCTACAGTAACAGACACATGGCCATAAGCTCCCTCAAGTCCCCCCACTCCAAATGCACTCCCTGCACTGTCCTGCCCACTTTCCGGAGTCCTTCTTCCCATCGTCTGTCACATTGTCCTGACCGCTCAGAGCCTGGAGCTGTTTTGCAGCATTTACGGTGATTTTTTTTTTTTTTTTAATATTTCAGGGAAAGGTCTATAGGGCCTCAGGGTCTCACTACTAGATCCTACTCGTAGCGATCTGCCTGTTCACAGCCTCCCAAGAGTTGGGATTACAGGCGCATGCCACCACACCAGTCTCAATTACCCTCTCAGCGTGCGCTGGATGGAACCCCGGCCTCTGCACCTGCTTGCAGGCGCTTTCATCTGCTGAGCTATTTGGCCGGCCTTATGGTGATAATGTTAAATGAAGACCTCCCAAAGTGCCTTCACCCACCTTACCCACCGGATCTGGCACCTTGTGACTCTGGCTCCTCCTCACAGTCTTTTTGAGACAGGGTCTCGCACTGAAGTTTAGGCTGGCCTTGAGCTTACTTTGTAGCTCAGTCTGGCTACATAGTGAAAGATCACTGTTTTGAGTTGATGCAGGATATGCAACCATGCCAATAAGGACACTCAGGAAAAAGGGCTCCAGAGCCACTGAAGATAGTGGCCTGGCCCATGGGATGAGAGTGTTCAAACAGGGGGAAGAGCTCGAGGGGGTTCATGGCAATGCACCTTACTCTAATTTTTTTTTTTTTTTTGGTGGTACCAGGGATTGAACTTGAGGCCTTGAGCTTCCCAGGCAGATACTTATGCTGCTGAACTATATCCCCAGCCCTTGCAATCCATTTTTTTTTTTTTTTTTGAAACAGCGCCAAAAGTTCATTTGAAAAGTGAGGGTGGCTGGGCATGGTGATGCTTACCTACAGTCCCAGCACTTGGGAGTCTTAGGCAGAAGGACTGCTGCAAGTTTGAGGCCAGCCTGGGCTGCATAGTGAGACCCTATCTCAAAAAGACAAAAAAAAAAACAAAAAAACAAGAAACAAGCTCTGCAGAGGAAACTCAGGCAGAATAAGAGGAAAAGATGCTAAAAGCAAAGTTAGAACTGCATGCTAGGGCTGGGAAAACGTGATGTGGATGGACGACCTGGAAAGTCAGGGCAGTGGGGCCTGCGTCTTCTCTCTTACATGCTGTGCATCTCACCTTGGAGCCTTGTAATGGTGCAAACCAAGACACCCGGCCAGGTGACCCCTTCCACTTCATAACCTGAGGGAGGAGACTCCTCTGAACCTACGAGGCTAGCGGAATCTTGCATATCTTCAGCTAAAACTCTAGAACCCATCGGAGCATCCCTAGGAAGCCAATGTCACTGCCACCATTAAGACAACAATGACTACAGGAGTCTGCAATCTATTTACTTACTTAGGTTTTCTTTTTTAATTATTTATTTGGTACAGGGTCTCAGTACACAGCTCAGACTAGTGATCCTTCTGCCTCAGCCTCCCCAGTGCTGGGTTTATAGGTGTGCACCACCACACCTGGTTTCAGTGGCCAGTGTGGCATGCAGTAGCAGGGATCATGCCAGGGTCTTTGCATTTGCCAGGCAGGCACTTAAACCGCCGAGCTATCTCCCCGGTCCTATTTTTTGAAATGCCAACACTCATCCTGCTCTGCCATGGCAGAAACCCCTGACTTCCGCTCCTCCACAGCACCTGGGTCTCTCCTCCTACACCAACCTTCCTTGAGGAGGAGGAATTTCTGGGCTGAGAAGACACTGCAGACATGGAAATATTTGTCACCTTGTCACCACACAGCCTGCATACACCTGTGCAACTCTTTCAGTCCCCAGAGCCGGGGCACAGGCAGCACAGGGCCTTCCCTGCCAGGCCACCAAAGGAGGGGAGGCTCTCTGCCCACTCCTCCCTGATTCCTTCCCCTCTATTTCATCCACCTCTGCCCCTCTGGGGACTTGGCCCCTGGTCTGCCTGCCCCACCCCGATGTCCCAGGCATCCAGATCCTCTACAGTGCACAGCTGGCAGGAGCTGAATCTATGGCGGGGATGGAAGCACATCCCAGAAAAGGACTGATTAGTACCCGGAAAGCAGCTGCAGCTGAGGCTTTGAACACTGAACCTGGGCTTGGGAGGCAGCCACAGCAACAGCTGCTGGCAGAGGGAGAACAAGTGGGGGGCAGGGACGTGCTGGGCTCCTATTATCACCATCATTATTAATGCAAAAGGAGCCTGCGGCGGGGACCACCTGGCCAGCACACACAGCTCTTGGCCCATAGCCCCAGGTTCACTTTGTGTCGCGGGACAGTGCAAGATGGCAGCGCAGAGCTGATGAGGAAGCAGCCTGCTGTCTGGTCCCAAGTCGGAGGGAGCCAGCAGGTGCTGGAAGGGGCTGGGCCCAACCAGACTGGAGGGATCCAAAACTGATGCGTCCCTCTGTACAGGTGCAGGCAAGTGGGCTGGGCACCGGGTGGTGGCCATGGTGGTGATGGTGGTGTGGGGCAGGGAAGGGACACCCAAGGCTCAGGGTCACCGGAGCCCACCTCTGGGGCTGGCCAGTCACCTGTCCGTCCTCTCATGGGCCTGGGGCCACAGAGGACCTGCGAGGCCCAACCTCGGATGGAGAGGTTTCTCCGGGGATGCAGAATCCCAGGGCCTCTCTACCATTTGTGAGCACGTCTGCCGTGATCAACAACACGACTAGCCACTCTGCCCTCTCTTTTAGGTAAAAACCTCGGCAGGTAGCAGTGAACTGAACATGTTCAGAAGCTCGGAAGCTGCCATCGTCAGAATCCTGAACTGCGCATGCCCAGAAATATATGGGCTCATCTCTCTTGCCTGAACTATGCCTTAGACCACAGCCATGTGCTGCTCAGCCATGTGCTCACCCTGTGCCTACGTTCCACAGGGGACCACACCTGCACTTGGGTGGAGACTCCCAGAGGTCAGCTGCCTCCTCTGGGAGGTGAGCTCGTGACATGCCCTTCACCAGGACAGAGCGCTTCAAGGGTTGGGCTTTGGGCAGCCAGCTTTCCACCCCTCAACAGCCCCGGGCTCCCTGGACTCACCTAAATTCCTACACACACCCCCACACTGAAAACCCAGTCCTGGACGGGAGCAGATGGAGAACTGGTCTTTGTGCAGCCTAGTCTAGCCAGCGGCTTCCCCTTCCCCGGAAAGCATCAGACCAGCCTTTGTTCTTTTCGCTACATTACCTAGGCTGGTCTCAAATGGAGCTCCTCCTCTCAGCCTACCAAGTAGCTGTGCCTGACCCAGGCTACCCTTGCCAAATGCCAACACTTGGGCTTTCCAATTTCTCTACCTATGACTCTTTCCACTCAGAATGTCCTTAAATGAAATAGAGCATTCACTTTATAATGTGTGAAGACATTCATCCTGGGTCCAGGGAGATGTCAGTGGAATAAGCGCTTCCCTGGCAAGTGCAAGGGTCTGAGTTCAATCCCTAGTTCCGCCAGAGAGAGAGAGAGAGAGAGAGAGAGAGAGAGAGAGAGAGAGAGAGAGAGAGATTTATCTGACACCACCTTCTTGAATGGTCACGTCTGTGAACCCTGAGCGTGGGAAGTCAGCCTGCATAGCCTGCCCTCTCCACGCGCCAGGCAGTATCTTTGTCAGTTTTTGTCCCTTGTAGCCCTGGGGTGGAATCCAGGTCCTCACTCATGCTAGGTAATTGTATCTCTCTCATGAGAGAGTTACTCTTCTCTCATTGCTGGGACAAATACCCGACACTCAAAATGAGGGAAGGAAAGGTTTATTTAGCTCACAGTTACTGGAGGTTTGAAGACACTACCCACACGCTACAGGGTCTGGAGGAGAGGCTGGGGTGCTGTCGTGTCCAGGATGATCCTCCAGACATCTCCGATGGAGTCTGCTGGCTTGGGGGGCAGCACCGGCTGTCAGGCTTCTCTGGCCCCGCCCCCTCAAGCCCCGCCCTGTCATCTGACCACGCCCCTCACTTCTCTTCTGGCAAGGTCTGCCCCAGGACTTACATGAGGCTTTGAGGGGACAACTAGACACAAACCATAACAGGAAGTGCTCTACCACGCAGCTGCACCCCCAGCCTCATTACAGCTTTTATTTGCATTTCTTCAGTGATCTTTGGGGACATCATAACGTAAGAACTCTTTTGGAGAAAAGGCCTTAACTCCAGAATTTTAGCTTTTTTTTTGGCAGAACCAGGATGACTGAACTCAGGCCCTTGCGCTTGCCAGGGAAGAGCTTATTCCACTGAGCCATCTCCCCGGCCCCTCAGAATTTTAAAGACAGAGCAGTTATTTCCTATGAAGGGAAGACTCCAAAACTGCTGTGTCCTCTCTTGGTCTTCCTTGCTCCTGGAAGAGGAGGAAAAGAAGGAGGGCTTGAGGCAGTCTGGGTGTAGGTTGAGAAACTGGGCCCCCCTTCCACAGCCCATGGGGCCTCCCAGTGCCACTGAGCCCCCTGGCCTCTGTACCCCAACCCTGTAAAGCAGAAATGGCAGGGCTGAGCCGACTGAGTTTCACTGTGCCGACTTGTTTGGCCTGGGAGCTACCCAGGGAGCAAGAAAGCACACTTCTGCGTGTTTGGGTGGGTCATCAGGCGTGGCCTTGGGGTCTATGTCTGGCTTGTGTCCCCTTCACTCCGGCCTCCTACCCCTGCCATGCTTCCCAGCTGCCATGAGCTGGGCAGCTTTGCTCCCCATGACCTTTGCACCAGGAACTGAATACCCTGAAGCTGGGAGCTGGACACAGCCGGATGGAGCCGCTCCTCCTTCAAATTGTAGCATAGGTTATTGCATTCCAGAGACAGGAAAGGTGGCTCTACTGGGCCTGGCTTATAAGGCAGCTGTGAGGACAGAAAGGGGATTTTACTCTTTAGGGATACAGATCTCTGTGGAGGGGCCACTGTTTGGGGTGTTGAAGAGCTAGGTACACCCAGACCCCTCTCTGAGGGCTGGGAGCCTGGGATAGCCGGCAGCAATGCTCAAGAGCCATGACACAGCTGCCTGGCCACCGAGTTGTTGAAGGCGCACGGAGCCCTGCCAGCTCCTGGGGCTGTTCTTGTCTCAGGGAGCATGGGGAACAGGAGGTAAGCTCAGGAAATGTTATTTCAGGCCAGGAGGAGATTCCACGGGACTGGGGTTCCTTCCTACCCCACCACATGGGCCTGCTGTGATAGCCTGGGCCCTGCCCCACGCTAGGACATCCTGGGCCACCTGCCCATGGCCACTGAATACTCCAGGAGCCACTATCACTGACCTGGGTTCCTGGAATTGTGTGACACAGTGGAGGCCTGGTCTCTGTCCTGGACAAGCCATACCAGATTAGATTATTTTGGTCACTTGGGCCACTTGGTCTAGGGCTGACACCATGGAACACTGCTGCAGTGGGGGAGGGAGCAGAGGTGGCAGCCAGAGGCAGGACTCCCTCATTACTCCACAACACCAGGGCCTGTTTTCAATCACACTGTCATTCTTGTCACCAGCAGAGCTGGCTTCTTCCATTCCCCTGAGGACTCTGACTCCACATCCCCTGGAGGCTATAGCCAGGCACTTCATATCTTCACCTTTGCCTGCTTCAAACCTGCTCTGCTGTGCTTGTTTAGCTTTTTTGGTTTTTGCTCATTGTTATTATTATTTTTTTTTCTTTTCAAAGCCACACTAGCCCTTTTAATTTTGAGACAGGATCACAGAGGTCACCCAAGCTAGCCTCAAACTCACAAACCTGCCTCAGCCTCCTGAGTAACTGGGCTTTTTATTTTTTGGTATTGAGTTTTGGTTCGTATTCTAAAAATTGCATGCATCCTATGCATTCAACTCAGTTCATGTTATATGTGTGCACATCCTGTGGCCAGGGCCTGTGTCACCCACAAAATGGCCTTGTGCCCCTCCAGGCACTCATACCCCAGCCCACTCGTCCTACCTCTGCACCGTGGGAATTTTGCCTGGATGTGAACTTCATCTAAATGGAACCAAATTGTGTTTTGTTTTGTATCTAGCTTCTTTTACTCAATAATGTCTGTTTGTTTGTTTTTTAATGGTGATGGCCAGGCACAGTGGCACACACTTGTTTTTCCAGCATGCTGGGATACTGAGGGAGGAAGCCTGCAAGCTGGAGTCCAGCAGGGCGACTTAGTCACTTAATGAGATCCTGTCTCAAAAATAAAAAGTAAAATAATTAAGTGAAAGATTTTTAAAAATGTAAGAAAGGGCTAGAGACATAGTTCAGTGCAAAGGCCCCTACACAAATGGTGCCTGGAACTAGGGATTTGAACTCAGGCCCTTGCACTTGCCAGGAGAGCACTTATTCCACTGAGCCAACTCCCCGGCCCACAATGGTTGTTTTTTGAACCAAGGTCTCGCTATGGAGCTCAGGCTGGCCCCGACCTGGAGGTGATTCTCCTGCTGCAGCCTCCAGAGTGCTCGGACTAGAGGCATGCGCCCCACGCCCACCAGCAGCCTTTGTTTTGTGTCCCTGCATGAGAAATCACTGCAAACTCAAACGCATAACTTTTCGGCTTCTTAGGGTCAGGAGTTTCTGGGTGGCCTAGTGGATCACTTTTGGTTCAAGATCCGGTTGTCTGGGCTGCATGGGGATGGAGGATCCACTCACTTCTGGGGGCTTGCTCACATGAGGCCAGATGTGGGCAGGAGGCCCCACTCCTCCACCACAGCCCCACAGGGTCCTGCCTGAGCTCAGGACACGACGGCCAGCTGTCTGCACTGGGACTGCTCCAAGAACTTGAAGGCCAGGCAGGAGTTATGCTCTCAACTCTGGAGCTGAGGGCATCCTTTCCTGTGTGTCTGAGTCAAGGATGGTTCTGGGATTGGGCCTGTGTTCCCAGCACTCGGAGAGGCTGAGGCAGGAGGACTGCGAGTCTGAGCAAGTTGAAGTAGTTCAGCCAGACCCTACCTGGACATAAAACTTAACTAAGGCTGGGATGCACCTCTGCATGAAAGCCCTGCGTCCATCCCCAAGGGGGCAGCTCTGAGCTCTCTGGCCTGAGCACATGGAGTAGGATGTGGTCAGCAGAAGGGCAACAGCAGGTGTGAATCTGGAGAGACAGCTGCGCTCCAGCCTGCTCCAGCCAGCCGTGTCTCCACCCTTGCTGTCTACTGTGAGGCACTTCTTAGACTCCATCAGCTGCCCACTGTACTCCAAGCCACCTTCCCGTGGCTGGGCCACCTGCTTCTGGACACTTTGTCCCCACTCCTGGAGGTGCTAGGCTTCACCAGGGGTTCTCCATTCTCCTCTCAGACCCTGGGCACAGCTGGGGGAGGCGGTGGCCCAGCGAGGTACCTGGGCTCAGCTCGGATCTGGTGGTAGCAGCAGGTCCCTGGGGCTGCACAAGTTCTCTCCTGTGGAGGCCACGCCACCTGTGAGAACCAGGTGTGCAACAGGTGAACAAAAAAAGCAAGAGTCAGGGCTAGAGAGATAGCTTGGTGGCATAAGCACCTGCCTGGCAAGCACAAGCCCCTGAGTTCAATCCCTGGTACTGCAGCCCCACAGACAGAGGCCCAGCCACTGAAGAGGGCTGGCTAGAAGGGCAGAAGCTATGGCAACAGCTCCTCTGGAGGGCCATCCCACTGCACAGTGGTCCTTGCCCAGGCCAGCAGATCTCTATGTCTGCCCTGTCCTATCCTGATTCCAGGCATTGGACCCAGTATGGTAGGGAGTGGCTCTCCACTGAGTTACACCTGTAGTCTCTTTAAACATATTTATTTTGAGGGAGAATTAAAAAAATTTTTTTCAGGGCTGGCCTTGATGTCCGACCCTCTCAGCTTGCAGAGTAGCTGTGCTGGCCTATGTAAATGCACAAGAGCCTATCTCAAAATAAAACTAAAGGGGGCCGGGGAGATGGCTCAGTGGAATAAGTGCTTCCTGGCAAGCACAAGGGCCTGAGTTCAATCTCTGGTTCCACCAAAAAACAAAAACAAAACAACAACAACAACAATAACAAAAAAAAAACAAAACTAAAGGGCTGGGGATAGATGCATGTTAGGGAGCTGGCCTAGCTTGGGGGAGGACCTGGGTTCAATTACCAGCCACACTGGGAAAAAGGAAGGAGGAAGAAAGTAGGGGAGACAGGAAGAAAGGAAGGAAGGAGGGAAAGAGGAAAGGAGAAGAAAGATATGAGGCCCAGAAGGTTTGTGGGGTGGCTCTGATAGGTGGAGGGGGCCTGCTGGAGAAGCAAGGAGCCCAGTGTCTCTCTTCAGAGCCTCAGTTTCCTCACCAGTGAAATGGGGCCATACATCCCGTCTCACTTGGGCTCCACCCTAAACGACTGAGCAAGCAGCCTGCCCCTTGGGGCTAGCTTGTGTTATAAGGATCAGGAGATGCAACAGAAGGGTACATGCTGGGTCCAGAGTCTGGGGAGCTGAGGGACGGTGGCTGTCTCCACTGCTGCTGTCACATCATCACCATTGCCAACAGAAGCCTTGCTCAAGTGGATTGTTACCTCTTCTGATTCTACCTGTCTGTTCCTTTTGCTTTATCTCTTTCTCACCCTCTCTTTCTTCTTCCTCTCTCCTGCCTTCCTTCTGTCTTTGGAGATAGTATTTTCCCAAGTTGGCCATGAACCGTGTTGTCACAGGTCCTCCTGCCTCAGTGCCAGCCCCCAAGCCCAGGCTCCTCCCCCATGTGACCAGCACTTTTCCAGGTGAATGCTGCACCCCACGCAGGCCCTGGTCCTTGCCTGGCCTCCCCTACATCAGTTCTGTCAGTGTTTACTGAACACTTACTATGTGCCTGGCCCAGTGCCCTTGCTCCAGACCCCTGGGCTGACCTCCTCACACTAGGTAGATCTTTCTGGACCTTGAGACCAGGGTCACCTCCTTCTCTGTGAGTCTCAGTTGTTAGCGGGAGTCCCCTGTGATGCAGGGCTCTCCACTGCTGGTGGGAGACACCCAGAGGCCGCTAGCAGTAGTCAAGGAGAGCCAGGCTTGGGGCTTGGAGGACGTAGGAGCTGGAAAAGGACTAGGAGGCAAAAGAGCTCAAAGGGTGGGGACTAGCCACAGCAGGGCTGCACTCTCAGCACTAGCCAGGTCTCTGCCCCCACTACCACCCCCCCCCACTTGGGGCTGAGAATCAGGAAGGGAGCCTCAGGCCGACCTCAGAAAATGTAAAGGGGTGCACACGGAGCAGCACACTTCGGGCACCAGAGGCCGGCGCTCCTCTCTGGCCTGGGGAGAGGTGCTGCCCCTGCGGTGGTCCTACAGGACCCCGGCTGAGGTAAACAAGATTTATTGTGCTCCCCACAGTCACTTTGTTGCTCCCGTTGGACCCTAGCCCCCTCCGCCCTACGCTCAATCCTGGCTCCACATTTGGGGGCCTGGGACCCTGGCCTCCCACCCTGCTTGGAACTTGCCATTCGCCTTCTCTGGGGTCTCCCTGGGGTCTCCTCGTGGGCAGAGTTCCCACCCCACTCCACCCAGCCCAGCCCAGGGGGCGGGGCTTCCATCACCCCACCATGGAGAGGGAGTGGCCTGCGAACAGCAAATGGGTTTTGGGGTACCGGTGCGGGGAGCAAGGCAGCAGGGCGGTTCGGCCGCTGGTGCTTCTGAGGAGAAGGCGCAGGAGGCAGCCTGACCTCTGGATAGAGGATTGCAGGCCCTGACTTTCAGGACTGCCAGTCTACAACATGCATTTTCCCACATATTTGCAGTCCCCAGTGATGGCCGTCACCGTGGGGAACTGGGAAATGGACACAGAGCGCATCTTAATTTTATGGCCGCTTCCCATTGGCGAAAGATTGATCTCCCCGGTTCCTGTCACCTACACTTTTTTTTTTTTTTCTTTTCCTTCCTGGGGATGGAACCCGGGTCAAGCGCTTCCATCAGAGCTGCTTCCTCCACCCAGTGCGCTTCCTCACCGAGCAAGCCATTGGTCCTTTCTGAGCCTCAAGTTTCCGCGTGGGTAAAATGGGCCTGAAAAAGCAGCCAGGCCCTAGCAGTACCCTCGGGGCGCTAGGTCCACCTGTGAACGCTCTCGCTGGGCTCGCAGCAGCAAGCAGGAGCCGCCTGGGCGGCTGGGCGCGCGGGCGGGGCCGGGCGCGCGGGCGGGGCCCGAGTCCTCATGGCCGCCCCGCCTCCCGCTCCTGCGCGCGCCCCGGCCGGCGCCCCACACTCGGCCCCGCCGCCCGCCGCGAGGTGAGTCCGCGCCGCGCCGCGCACCCCTGCCCCGCGCCCGGATCCCCGCCTGTCCGGCCTGGGGCTGGGAGGGGGTCCTCGCCCGAACACCCCCGCGCGCGGAGAGTCCCTGGGGTCACCCGCGGGTTGAAGTGCTCGCCCTCCTGGCGGCTCGAGGTCTCCACCCTACGATCGTGCCATCCTCACCCCGCCGTCCGCGTCCGGTCGTGGCGTGGCCTCGGCGCCCGGCCAGCGCCCCCCGCTGCCCTGGCACCGCCTTCGCACGCGACCTTGGGAATGGGCTAGGTCCCGGGGTCTGGAGTTGGCGCCGACAGAGGCCGGCGTCCACCGCAGGGGGAAGATGGCGTCGGGCGCCCGTCTCCGCCCGGATCGGGACGCACACCTGCCGAGGGTCGGGCGAGGCCCTGCTGGGGCTCCGGGGAGAAGAAAAGTCCTGTCCCGGAGTTATTGCCCGGAGCGGGCGAGGCCGCCACCTGTTGGGACCCGCGGCCTGAGCTGGCCCGGTGCAAGGCGCGCACGGGGCTGGGCATCGCGGGCATCCGGGGCGCCCCCTCTGGTGACCCTTTAACGGGCCCGCGGGCGGGGTCGCGACTAGTCTCACTTTCGCCGCCCTTGGCGCTGATCCCCTGGTCGTGACCCTTTGTAAACTGTTAATTGCGGCTCTCACTCTCAGCAAGCCGCCCTCTGCGGGAGGTCGTCGTCGTTGTTGTTGTTGTTCTCCTCGCTACTCTGCAACATTGTTTCTGGTCGGCCTGCCGAAGCCTCCCCCGGGCTCGGTGGTCTGCCACTCTTCCCACGCTGGGAGAAGGAAGGGTGTAGACCTCTCTCCCCATGGCCCCATGGCGAGAAACTGAGGCTGAGGCTCTCGGCTCTGGAAGACGAAGTTGCTCTCGCTTTGTCTAGCACAAAGTCCCCGCCCTTTATTCAAGGCAAACCTCTCTGCGCAGCCACTTTCCAGCTGTGTGGCTTGAACTGGCCCCTCTGCTTCTCCGAGTTGGCTCTGTGACACATGCTGCGGCCAGGGCTCCAGGCGAGGTGTGCAGAAAGCCGTACCAAGTGTAGCAGCATGCCTGGAGGTAGCGCTTTGCTTACTCCTTGGGCACGTGTAGTACACACCCGCAATCTCAGCACCCTAGGACCTGAGGGAGGAGGTTTGCAAGTTGAAGGCCAGCCTGATGGCGCAGTGAGACCCTGGCTGAAAAACTATCCCAAATAAGGTTAAAGTTAATCTGGGCCTGCCTTGGTAGTGGGTTCTGAGGAGTGCATTGTCCTGGTGTCATTTGCAAGTGCCACCTACCGGGTGGGTCATCAGACACAGTGGAAGGAGTCCTGTCAAGGAGCTGATGTGCACACCCTGGCTTCTGGCCTGTTCCTGGGTTCAGTCTCTTTCTCCTCCTCCCTGGAGACTGTGATTCTCAGCCTAGGATTTGGGGATTTCCCGCAGGAGGGTGGCTGTTCCCTGTTACTAAGGACACAGCCAGTCAGGTCCAGTCAGAGGGATAAAGAAAGCGGTTCAGTTTGGCCTGGGTGCTCATATGCATGGTGAGGGCCCCCGTCTGTTGGTGCCATCCAGTGGGCAGAGTCAGGGAGGTGAGGGTGAGTGTACATGCATGTCCCCTTTGGTCTCTGTCCCTCTTGAGAGGGCACTAGGATCCAAGCCCTGGGCTCTGTGCAGGTGAACATTTCTAATCCCATGCCCCTTGCCTGTGAAACCTCTGGCAGCTAAGTGTCCACAGCCTCCAGGTTTCCCAGTGGGGTCAAGGCTGGGGTGAAACTCCGGCACTATCGTTTGGCCGATGTCAGGTTAGTGAATGTTCTTTATTTTCGCTCTTTGACTTACTATGTCCAGTGTGCCAGGCAGGCTGCTGGCTTCCAGGTATGTGCAAATTCAGCACGTTCCTTTAGCGACAGACTCATTGGATTCAGCCTACTTTTTTCTTTGTTGCAGTGCTGGGGATTGAACCCAGGGTCTTTGTACTGTGTTCCTGGCCCTTTTCATTTTTTGAGATAGGATCTTGTTAAATCATGGGTGTCCAAGCTGGACTCAAACCTGCAATCTCCTGCCTCAGCCACCTAAAGTGCAGGGATTACAGGTGTGTACCGCTACACCAGGCTTAATTGATCTAAGATGTCCTCTAGTTGATTTTTCTTTGTCATTCTGTTTTGGTTGTGGTGGGGATTGAACCCAGGACCTCCTACAGGCTAGGCCAGCTCTGCAGCTGAGCTGGAGTTGCACAGTTGATCCTTTTTTTCTAAAGATGACCTGGACCAGGATGATTCTGCAAGCATCAGGGATACCATGAAGTATCTCAAGGGTTAATGTGAGGCTTAAAAGAGATTCACTGTAGCAACAACTTAGCCCAGTCCCCAGGTGTCTGAATTGCCACCTCTGCTCTACTGCTGCCTCCTCTGAAGCCCTCCCTGGCTGTTCTGTCTCAGGGCGTAGCTGTGCCTCTTGGTCCAGATACTGAGACTCAACTATCTCATGCATTTGTAAGCTGATTTATGCTAACCTCCAGCTCCTGCAAAAACATCAGATGATGTCACGGGAGCATGCCGCAACAGCTTGGAAGACTGGTGGGGAGCAGGTGGGAGGTTGGCATTGGGTGCCTGCAAATGTGGGCGTAGACACTGGGAAGATGACAACGCAGGAGCCACAGCCTCCCCAGCTGCCTTCTCCTGCACCGCGGGTCCTCATAGTGGTGAGGCTAGGGGCAGGAAGGAACCCTGTGCCAGAGTCCAGGTGACCCCGCCAGTGGCCGCCCTGGTGAGCATCCTGTTCAGTGAAGTCCTGGAAATTCTGGACAGTTAGTGGCCTCTCGCCTGTGGCAGACTTGGAGCCTGAGAGGGCCTGACTGTTTTTCTCTGTGTCCAGAACAATTCTCAGCGGCGTCGAGGAAGTTCTGTGCCATGCACGCTTTTGTTGCTGATGGCCACCAGGAAACCGGCAGTGGGCCTGGGCTGGACATGTGCGGCTGCTTCCTCCCCTCCCCTTTGTCCCATTGCTGCTCTGTCAGACGAGGTCCCTGAGGGATACAGATTGTGAGGGCCACGGCCCCCTGGGCGGGTTGGGGAGGCCCGGTGGGGTGGCCAGGGCTCATGGAGGGCAGCTGATTTGCCTAGTGTCAATACTGGGATGTGACAATACAAAACACCCACCAGGAGCTGCGGAGAAAACCTGTTTTTCTGGTGGTGGGAGAAGACTTGGTGCTGGCTGTGCAGAGGGGCGGGTGTACTGCCCTGCGTGCTGTGTGTGCACTGGCTGCCTGGAGTAAGGGCGTATTAAGGATCCAGGGATCAGGGTGATTTCTTTGGCCATCAAGGATGACATTCATGGCTCCTGCTCAGAGCCAGGAGCTAAGAGGCTCCACTCGGAGGCCAGGGGAGGTCGAGCCACTGCCTCAGGGACAGCTAAATTCCCTTCGCCTATTGCCGTGCTTTGTGGAGAGGTGGCCAGCACGTGTGCACCTGGTCCTTGGAGCCCTTCCTAAGCACTTAATGTGTGCTGCTTATGCAGCTCCTGTTCCCTTCTCGGGCCACCCTTGCCTGCAGCTGTCTCCACTGTCCTGTAACAGGTGACACTGAGGCTGTGCAGTGTGTGTCCAATGCCAAGTCCCCAGGCAGGAACTGGGGGAGCCTGTTGGACCCCCTCCATCATCCCATGCAGTCCCCCTGGCAGTCACTTGGTGATGGCACAGGGTCCTCACCCTGCAGGTGGCGCAGGCTCCAGGCCGGCTGGGCAGACAGACAGGTAAACACCTGGTGAGCCCAGAAGGGACTGAGTGGCCAATCCAGGTCTGTTGACCCAAGGCATGGGGATAGTCAGGGTACGGCCCTGGAAGGGCAGGAGGAGGAGATGTCTGGCGGCACAGTGAGGGTGCAGGCAGGTCCCTGGGCTGCCTGGGGTTGCAGAGTGGCTGGGGCCGGGGAAGACCTTGAGACTCAGAAGAGCTGGGCTACCACTGGACACTTGCTTGTGGGGACCTCAATTTTTGTCCTCTGATAGGGACAGAAAACTCAGTCAAGAGAATTACTAACCTGTTTCATTTCCTCTGCAGACCAGGGCTTCTTAGACTTTTTTTAGTTGGCCATAATGGTCCCTTTGCCCTGGGCGTGCTGAGGGCAGGACCCAAGCCTAGGCAAATGTGATGCCTGGCCACACCCCAGCGCCAGGCTGGAGTATTTTAGTAGAGGATTGCGCAGGAAAGGGGGTAAGGGAAAATCTCTCTGAGTTTGGGGACTCAAGAATTTCTTCAGTCACATGGCTGATGGAGACCAGGGGACTGGGGTCCTGGTGGTCATTCCCTCAATGGCCTGGCCATGGATCTGGGTCTACCCAGCCCAGCCTGGGGAGCTGGGTCTGCCTTCTTTGATAAGAGAAGCATTAGTTGAGTCAGATGTAGTGGGTACACACTTGCAATGCCAGTACTCTGGGAGGCTGAGGCAGGAGGTTGGAAGAAGGTTCAAGGCCAGCCTGGACAATTTAGCAACTTAGTGAAATTTTGTCTTAATGTAGAAAATAAGGGCTGGGGCTATAGCTCAGTGCAAAGGCCCTGGGTTCAAGCTCCAGGATTATTAAGTGAACAAAGAATTTGTAAAAAGGGGATGTTTGGGTGTTCCTGCTTGCAATCCAAGCTTTCTAGAAGGCTGAGGTGGGGGCAGGGGGGAGTCCCAAGTTCAAGCTCAGCAATTTAGTAATGTAGCTCAGGGCTAAGGCCTCACTTCTCTGGGACCTCTCATACCGTGCCTGGCGGGAAGGGAACAGACACCTGCTTGTCACGGAGTGGGTGTTATTTGTGCCTGACACTGGTCCAGCTGGGTCACTGTGTGGGCGAGGGCGGCTTGGTGAGTTCCTTCTGCATTTGCCTTCAGACCTTCCAGGTTGTGAAAAGCTTCATGCTTGAAGTCTCTTGCCCTGCCCTGCCCCACATGTGGGCCACACTATCCCTGTGAAGTGACACAGGTCTCCAGGTTACACGTGTGCTGATGGCTGCCGTATGGGTGACACTCGCTTTACTAATGTCATTGCACATTTTTGTGCCAACTTTTTGAAATTATCCATAATGAAAGCTAAGGGCGAAAAAAAGAAGAAAAAACTAAGGACAGCTTTCTTTCCCATGACAGCTACCCGTCATTCCCATGCCCCTTCGGAGATGACCACTCTCGGTCCCCTTCAGGGTCTCTTCTGTGCATTTCACATACTTGAAGCTCAGGATGGTGGAATGAGTGTGAACTCTGTGTCCCATAGGTAGGACCGCCAGTCTCTTCCCACCTAGTTGTCCTTCCTGAGCCTCCCACAGGGTGTCAGGAGGCTCTTTCCAGTTTGCCCGGTATTAAAAGGACTCTGGGAGTGGAGCTTCCCCACTGCCCAGAGCAGCCAGGCTGGTGGCCACCACAGCCCCAGAAGGACACCGGGGACACAGAAGGGTCCAGTGACTTTCCTGAAAAGTGGGGCCCTTGTCTCCTGGATCAGGGCTGCGGCCCAAGGGAGGGCGCAAGCTCCATTGCTGTGACTTCAGAGTCTTTGTGAGGCACTTAGGTTGGAGGTGGCCTTCTCCAGGCCTGGAGCCCTGCTATGAATCTGACTGAGGAATTGGTATGGCTGGTGGCACTGAAGCCACTGCTGCTGGCAAGCCAGTGGGCCCCTTGCAGGGGGTGCTGGGTACCCCAGCTGCCATGGGCACATAGGGGCCACAGTCGGGGGCTGGCAGCTTATGCAGAGGTCTGTGGCTGCAGCGATGCCCAGGGAGCTGAGAGGTGGCAGGGGATGGGGGCCTTCCTGGCCAGCTGCACAGCATCTAACCTCAGACCAGCCACTCCAGATTCTTTCCCACTTGTTTTTTCTTTCAATATGCCTCTATGCACCTGCTTTTTTGTGTTTTTGCGATAGCTTCTCATTCTACAGCTGAGGCTGCTCCTGAACTCACTAGGTGGCCCAGGCTGGCCTTGAATCTGTGCTGGGATTACAGGTGTGCACCACCTCGCTTGGTCCAGCCATTTTTGAAACAGTGTCTCACTAAGTTGGCCAAGCTGTACTCCAGCCTGTGGCCCTCCCACCTCAGCTTCCTAGCATCAGGAGTTGCAGGAGTGAACCACTGCAGCAGGCTCCCTCTGGGTCTAAGCCTCCATCTCCTCCCACCTAGATGGGGCTGAGGTACTGATCCCCTCTAGGCCTAGGCTGAAAAGGCCCCCACATGTAGCCACGACCCCCCTGGGGAGGGGCAGGAGGCAGTTTGCAGATGGGACTGATCCCCCTGCCTCCTGCGCCCCACTGAGGTTACTGCCTGCACCTGGGCTCGGTGCTGAAACTAAGTCTGCACCAGCTGTGAAGGTAGAGGTCACTTGGCCAGTGGTAGGAGGGCCAAGTGGCAGTGCCCCAGGGCCACTCCATGCTGCTGCAACCCAGGTTATTGAACAGGGTCCCCCACAAGTGCAGACGAATTCCTGCCTTCTTGCCGGAGAAATCCCTTCCTCTCTCTCCCTTGCCCCCTTCCCTCCCACCCTTCCTTCCTTCCTGCCTTTAGGGGCCGCTATTTCAGTGTCATGGGTGGGAAGTGCGCCCTGCCCAACCTGGCCTGGTCAGGGGCACCTGCGGGTGGGTGGAGCCCGGACTTCCCCACCACTGGGAGTTTCCTAAAATAAACTTTTAAGACAGACACTTCTGTTGGGCAAATTGAAGCCACTGACAAATATTTTGGCCTTGTGGGTGTCAAATGTGAAGAACAGGAAGGCACACATGGTGAGCAGGCAGCTCGACCCCTCCCAGGACCCTCCCATGTCCTGCCTCTCTCCTCCCTGGAGTGCTTGTGCATGTCTGCACTTGTGGAAAGGCATCTGCGTCCTTTCTTTTTGCAAGGTAGGAAAGTGTTACATGCTGAAACTGTCCTCCTTGCTCTGGCCCTGAAGCCCTAACAGTCTTTGCCAGCTAAAGTCTCTCTCTCTTTTTTTTTTTTTTTTTTTTTTGA
>PVKA01040682.1:0-18591 GCA_004027165.1 Ctenomys sociabilis | reverse complement strand
GTTTGCTTTCCTCAGAATCTGTAGAAATATTTTGCTTCTCTGTTTCTTTATAAGGAATTTACATTTTTCTATAGTTTGTCCATCTCATTCAACACAGATTTTATCAGAGGTAGATATAATTAGCTGTTGATTAACTCGGGGACTATTTAAATCTTAGTGGCAAATGTTTTCTATGTCTGCTTGTAAACAAAAGACTGAAAATGTCTGGAATCTTTGCTTTTCGGGTCCCCTTGTCTGTGTAACATGGGTTGTATCCTGGTTTGTTTTTGAGAACCTGAAACCTGATTTGGAGACGCCTGTTTAATCTGCAGACGTGCTTGTTAATGGTTCCCTTTTTTTTTTCTTAGCTGCTGTGCCTAGAGTGTAATAAATATTAATAATTATGTGTTTTGTTTTAAGTTTCCACTGGATGAATTGGTTTGGCTGGTCTTCACTCAAAATTGGGACCAAGTCCAAGCCATTTTGACGATTTAAAGAAGTTAGTTAATGTTTTCCTTTATTTTGCTGAAATTGTCATAGCCTCTGAGCACTATGAGGGTTTCCTATAACCATTTAATTATGGAGATAGCATCCAGTTTTCTTAAATGATAACTTTTTTTTTTTTTTTACCATTGGTTACTCTGATGTGCAATGAAGCGTGCATTTCTTTTTATTGATGCTGAAAATGAAATGTCCCCAAGTGGTAGAAAGAGACTTTAAAGGAGAAACACTTTTGCCAGATGGGCTTGGGTGGTTTAGGAAGCCGTGGGAAGTCACAGGGTTTGTGTCACATGTAATCATCATTTTCTGATTGCTACACTTCGGCACCATATATTTATAAAGCACTTTATTGAACTTCTTTTTCTTCTAATTAATGTATCTTTGCTATATACTTTGCTAAATGCTGAATTTCTTAATGGCCATATTTGGGAGTATAAAAGCCAAGATTGTTCACCTCCATGACCCAAAGCCACAAAGAAATTTAGCTCTTTCTGTAGTTTCGTGAGCAGCCCATATGCCTTCACCTGGGTTCCACTATTAATTTTTCATGTTTCCATTCCTACCAGGTGTGGTGCCACACACCTCTGTTCCTTCTACCCTATACCTCTGTTCCTATACCCCCATTATAATTTTATTTATTTTTATTTTTTGTATTTTAGGCGAGTGTCTACAGAGTGTTCAGGGTCTCACTACTAGATTAGACTCATAGTGTTCCCCTGTTTATAGCCTCCCAAGAGCTGGGATTATAGGCACATGCCACCATGCCCAGTTTCAGTTGCCAGCTCAGAGCGCCCCAGGGGTGGGGCCAGCAGGGCAGGCCTGAGGATGGAATCCCCAGCCTCTGCAGCTTCTTGCAGGTGCTCTAATCTGCTGAGCTATTTGGCCAGTCCTCATACATCATAATTTTAAATGCATTTCAAATTATGTTGCATAAATCAGTGTGCTTCCTGTAAAACATGTTAGCATACACATCATTAATTGGGATTTAATACTTGTTGACAGTTTTTCTAATGAGGTAAACTTTATAGAAAATGAAATACCTCCACTGTGTGTATGTATTTGCTAAGTTCTGGTAAATGTGTGCACCTGTGCAACCTGACCATTTTTACAAAATACAGGGTATTGCCATCACCTGGTAAGTTTTGGCTTACCTTTCAGTTTTTCTGTAACAGTGTCCCCCACTGTCCCTCACTCTGAGCCTCTGCTCAGGGGCAATAGCTGTTCTAACTTTTTCACTGCAAATTCTATGTCCTGTGAATGTGTTGCATATGCCCAACACATGAAGATAGTTTCTTACACTTTATCTAAACACTTTTATGTGTTGACTGTTCAGTCTGTGTTCTGCTTCACATTAATTTCTGTGTATGCATGGGGTGAGGTCCAGGTTCCTTTGTTCAGTAGAAATCGAGCCATTTCTACCTGTTTGCTGGAAAGATTTTTCCTTCTTCTTTTTTTTTTTTTCATCTTTTTGAGACAGGGTCTTACTATGCAGTTTGGGCTGGCCTTAAGCTCATTTTGTAGCTCAAGCTGGTCTTGAACTCACAACAATCCTCCTGCCTCAGCCTCCCAAGTGCTGGGATTACAGGCATGCACCATCATGCCCGGCCAATTTTTCCTTCTTCTATGTCAAGGTCAAAAATTAAATAAGAAAATTAAAAGTCTGTCGTGAGGCTGTGTACTTAATGCTTTTTTGTCATGTTGTTTTGGCATGCTTGAAAATTGCCTGGTTTTATATAATATTGAAGTTGAGTGTAAATGGCTTAACACAGTGCATTTGCAGGACTGCATTGACACACTACTTCTCAAAATGCTCATCTTGGGTCATAGATCATAATTTGAGATCCTGTTGGAATTGGAGTAGCAATCAATAACAGAAAAATCATAGAAAGGCTATAAACATTTAGAAATTAAGCAGTACATTTTTGGATAATGTGTGGCTTAAAAAATATAGGGCTGAGGGAGATAGCTTGGCGGTCTAAGCATCTGCCTGGCAGGCCCGAGGGACTGGACTGATCCCCAGTACTGCATGCCATCCTGGCCTGGGGACCCAGGGCATGCCACCCCCGAAACTGGGCATAGTGGTGCACGCCTGTACTCCTTGCATTGGCGAAGCTGAGACAGGAGGATTACTGTAAGTCTGAGCTGTGTAGCAAGACCCTGTACCAAATAAATAAATAGAGAAAAAAGTAATAATGGAAATCAGAGAATGTTCTTAGATGAAGCTGGTGACTCTGAGGCACCTGTACTGTAACATCCTGTAACTCAATGGTGTCCCAAATGTTCTGATCAAGGAGATTATGGGGCCACAGAGGAAAGTGATTGATGATGTGTGCCTAAGGAGAGTCACATGGAGAGAAAACATTCTCTCAGGCTTTAACAGAGAGCAAATTGGTCAAACAATGGCTGTGACTAATCCACATGGCTGACAATGATAAAGGATCTATGTAGCATGGTACTGGGTTGCAGAATAAACCCTGAGGGGATTTTACTGACTTTATCAGATACAAAAGTTACATTTCTTGTTATATAGGTCTTGCTTTATTTTGGTCTTAATGATCCAGCAGAAAAGTATAAAAATGAAGTATAAAAAGTAAAGCCTTATGAATATGCTGAGCTGTAAAAGGCTCAAGTCAACAACTTCTAACATTGCCAGTCCTACAGATAACCCACTATTGTTATGGGCTACTGGACTATATTGGAATATTTTGCTGAATTCACGCACCTACAGTATTTAAATGACAGTGGAATACCCTTCTCTGACAAAACTAAAGAAAAAAGGGGATACAAATGAAGGACCATTTTGTATCAGTATATTCAAAATAGGATGATCAGCTACTTTCTCTTAATTCAGTGGACAGAAAGATTTGTACTAATAGTGTTTGTGGACAGGATGTCATATCTGCATCTTGTACTATGAATAACCACTAAGACAATATGCATTATATTAATTATTGAAAGTGTCCTACTAATTAGTTTTGAAACTGTCTCATTGCTATTTGTTTCTCAATAAAATTATTTTTTAAAAAAAGGCATTCTGAACTTAATGGCACGGCTGGGGTTCAGGGAACATACTGCAAAGGAACTTTATAGCTCTAGTCATGTATTTTAGAAAATAGAAAGAACTGGAAAAATTAGAAAAGGCACAGCAAAACAGCTCAAGGAAAACAGAAGGAAGGAATTATTGAATATAAGAGCAGGAATTAATAAATGAAAATCAGTCATACATAGAACATTTCAATAAAGCCAAAAGATAAATAGTGACTCATCACAGGACTGATTAATAAAACATTAATACTGGTAATGAAAATGGGCACATTAATACAAATGTGAAAAACAAATTATGAACAACTTTTTGAAAATTTGAGAATTTAGATGAAATGAGTCAAAAGTTGGCAGTTTTTTTCCTATAAAGAGCCAGATAATAAATATTGTGAGCTTTCTCTACCACAAAATCACATCCACTCAGCTCTTCCACTGTAGCACAAAAGCAGCCCCACACAATAATGAATGAGCCTAGCTGTGTCCCCAAAAAACTTCAGGTACAGATAGCTCAAAGATGATAGTTTGCTGGCCCCAAAATAGAAGCTGTAGGAAAATGGCAAAATTGGTGCAAAAAAAAAACTATATCCATTAAAGAAATTGAATCTATATATTTGTCACACACACACACACACACACACACACACACACACACACACACACACACACAAAACTCTAGGCCCAGATGGTTTCTCTGATCTGACAATAATACTATCCTCGTAAAGCCTCCGTTAGAAAGTAGGAAAGGAGAAAATGCTTTGGTTATCTGTGGGGGAGGAGGACCGGAGGGATGGTGGAGGTACTATAAAATATGGTGAGCTCAGATCTGTTATACAACATGGTGATTCTCATACAGTGTACTGTGTATTTGAAAAATGTCCAAGGATGTAGACTTGGGGTGCACTGTGATAGCTTTATAAAGTATCAGTGCCTAGATGGAATTGCTTCCCAGAATTTGGGTTTCTTTATCTGTGTGTTATTGGGACTGAGCCACATTAAACTGTACTGTAGATGGTGGAACTACAGCAGAGCTGCTCAGAGTTCACACACAGGGTCTCTTGTCCTCTAGCGCATTCTTGCTGCCTGGAGCAAGAGTGAGGCCTGCTACTGCTCTGCTTTTCCCTGGAGCTCCTCTGAGTCCAAAATGCTCACATTCATGGCTTAAGGAAAGAGAAGTTTACTGTGTCCCACCCTTGCAGTCCATAGTCAGCAGCTCATAGGCAGAAAGAGCTCAGCAGAGGGGCGTCGTGGAGCAAAGCTGCTCACTTGGTGTCCAGAAGTGGAGAGAGAAGGGCAAGGCCAGGAGGGAGATCCACCCTTCCCTCATTCATACCACCCCCAAACACTCCCCACTCCTAGCAGCGCTTCAGCTAGGAACCCCGAGGTACCAGCCACCTGAGTGTGGCAGCCCCACCATGTGATCATCTTCTAAACACTAGGTTTAGTGGGGACTTAAACTCCAAACCATAACAAGATCTGAGTTTTACTCTGCGCACATCGGTTTCGACTCCAGCTGTTAGATCCATCTGTGTCATCTTTTCCTATTTATACCCATCTTTCTGCTCAAATGCCTGTCCTGTGGACTCCACCATGACAGCCTCACTGAGGCCACTTCCTATTTGCATGTGACCAAACCCCTATATTGTGTGCGTGTTTTGGTAAATGTGCATTTATGTGTGTTGGGCTGCTTCTCTGACTGAATCCTGCCTGATTAACATTTCCCTGTTCTTTTTCTGAGTATAGCATAAACTTAGTTCCAAAACCTGAGATGAATTAGTACAAGAAGGAAAAATAGAAGACCAATCTTTCTTGTGAACATAGGTATAAAAATTCAAAACAAAAACTCATGCAGAATCCAGTAATGAGGGAAGGATCATATTTCATGACCAGGTGAGATTTATGGCAGGCATGTAAAAGTTTAACTTCCAAAAAAGTCAATGAAATTTGCCCACTTTAAGTGAATAAAGGAAAAAAAAAAATGGCTAGACATAGAAAAGCACAACAATCAGCTCTGTTGGGTTTGTATGGTGATAAGCAAGGATTTGTCTTTGGTGGGTTTTGCTATCTTGTCATTGGAGACCTTGGGGCAGTTTCAGTGACATTGGTGGGGACTGAATCCTGTGTGTGTGTGTGTGTGTGTGTATTAAGACAGGGCTCTCACTATGCAGCTCAAGCTGGCCTTGAGCTCGCTTTGTAACCCAGGCTGGTCTCAAACTTGCAACTGTCCTCCAACCTCAGCCTCCGAGAATTAGGATTAGGGGCATGCTCCAGTATGATCAGTGGGACTTAATAGAGGATTTAACAAGTGGGGACAGTGGACATAAACATCATGGCAGTTTATACTGAGGATCGCAGAAAAAGCCAGCTGTGGACAGACGAGGTGTGGTATCAAGGGAAGATTCCCGTTCGAAGAAGGACAGTCTTAGAGCATGAGGATAAAAGTGGCGGCACTGATGCGTGGGTGGGATTCAAGGAGGTTTTCCATGCTTGCTGTGTGCACTGGTAAGATCATGGTGGAGGAGGCTGGAAGTGTGTTACCCAGAAGCACAGCACCTAGGTGGGAGAGGAAAAGCGTACGCAGGGATGCACAGCTGAGGAAGAGATGCCCAGGGCGGAGCCTGGATGCAAAGCAAGTGGGTGAGCTAGCGAGCAGTGCGCTTGCACAGTGAGGGGTCTGGCTGCCCAGGCCTGGCTCTCTTGAGCGGGGTGAGTGGGTGGGGTACGTGGTTACGGAGGTGGCAGAGAAAGGTAGCTCTGGTGGCAGTTAGGCCTCTCAGAAGTCAGCCGTGGAAGTGGGAGATTGTGTTTCTCAAGGGTTTGAGTTGCTTAAGAAGGTTGCTAGCTTTATTCAGTGGAGAGCCACCTTGAGTCAGTTTTTAATTCAGAGGCGCAGGGAGAGTTGGAAGGGTTCCACTGTAGGCCCAGGAGTGCTGAGAGACTCAGCAGAGGTAAGTCTACTGAGTGGAGGGGAGCGGGAAGAGCTTTGTCATTGGCTCCACAAGTGGGGACTGGGCAGTGGTCGGTGGGGCAGAGGCCAAGGAGCCAGGGCGGAGCTGGGCACGCGCGTCTGCTGTCAGCCTAAGGCACAGCTGCGCAAGAACATCGTCATCTGCTAGCTTCATGTAGTGGGCACAGGAGTCCAGGACGCGCTGATGTAGATACTTCTGGTGCTATGTGCACGAATGATGAGCCCAATTCTCTCTGAATTGTACCCGGATCTAAATTCATCTCTAAGGGTACGTCTCTTGGTTGCTCTCCCAAGTCTCATTACCGGGTTGGTGGTACTTGCTGGTCAAGCATTGGCTGTGACTCATCCACATGGATGACACAGACAAAGGATCTTCAGAATAATGTACAGGACTACAAGATAAAAACTGAGGGGACTTCACTGACCACATAAGAAACATAAAGTACATGTGTTGGTATATAAGTCTTGCTCTATCTAGGCCTTAACCATCCAGCAGAAAAGTATAAAAATGAAGTATACACCGCGGGGCCATAATAATAAGTTGAACTGTAAATGGCTATGGTCGACAACTTCTTTGAATAACTCACTATTGTTGTGGAATGCTGGATTGTGTTGGATTGTGTTGTTGAGTTCAAGCACCTAAGTTAGTTGAATAACAATGGAGTGCCCACCTTTGACAGGTGTAGACAGGGGTATAGAAAGAAAAAATCATGATGTGTGTATATAGTTGGGATAAGGCAAGATTTGCACTGATGGTGGTTGGACAGGATATTATGTTCTAGTACCAAGGTCATCCACTAGGAAAATAATTATTGAATTTTTGATATAATTCAGGTATAAAAAATAAGATAAGTAAACAGCTACACTCTTAATTTACTGATAAGAGACATCTGCTATAATAATGTCTGTAAGTATATCATGTGTGCACCTTGTACGATACCAAAACAGTATGAAAGCAGTTTGCAATGTATTACTTTATTGAATCTATCTTGTTAAGGTGTCTTAAAACTGTCTGATTGATATTTGTACGTCAGTAAAATAAAAAATAAATAAAAAAAACCAAACAGAATTCATAAAATAATTTGAAAAGCCAAGTGAAAGCCACTTCTAGGTCTTGTGAGTTCTGTTTCCTCCCTCTTCCTAGCTTTTCACTTGCAATTTTGAGAACTGCCTTACCACCTTGTTGGTACAGAGCCAGAAGTAAGATGAAGAGTCACGTGAATCTGCTTGAGTTTCTTTCTGTAGCTGTATTTTGTAGTTGCCTTATAAAGATAATTCTTGGGTTTTGTTTTGATTCTTAGCATTTTTGGGGTCCTCTGAAAGCATGCTTCCAGAATAACTGATGATAGCTTTCAAGTTTGGGTTACCAACAAGGATTGGCATATATACATTAATTCATAATTTCAGGTTTCTTTGCTGTTATTTATGATAAATCCTTCACTGAATATTATTGCACATGCTAGGAATCTTATGTTTGTTCTGACTTTAGCCCTCAGACATTCCTACTTATTACACCGAGAACTCCAGACGCCCCAAACATTTCCAAATGCCGCGGTTTCTTCTCTGTAGGATGAGTGTGTGATTCATTTGTTCTTTGTTTTCCTCTGCTGGTGACAGAGATTGGATCAGATAAAAGCACCGTGATACTGGTTTCCTTGCCAGTGTTCCTGTTCCATGTACACCGCGTGCTCTTTACAGGCACCAGAACTTTGTTCACATTGCTGCTCTTAAATTCCTCCCATTTTCTCTGTCCACCCACCGAAGTCTGAAATCTCCTTCAGTACCCTTCTCCTACTGGTGCTCTCAGAGTCCATTACAAAATCAATGGCTCCGTTCTGCATTCCTGCATTTGAAGCACATTGTCATCCTGTTGAAAAATAATTGCATCCAATCCCTATTTCTGTGTGCAGAATCTTGCCTTTGCATCCTCTGTATCCCTGCTGGGGACCTGTGTTATGCCCATCTGGTCTTTGACTCTGTCCTCAGATGGGACCTGCTCTAACTGATGTGGCATTGTCTGATCCTGCACAAGCACAAGCTGCAGGGACCCTGCACCTTGGTGAGGCCTTCCTAAGTCTTTCCCACCCCTGGAGAATGTTTGCCTGGGGGCTGCTGGAGGGCGGAGCAGAGCCTGGCAGAGGCCACTTTGACCAGCAGATGAGTGCTCAGTCCCCAGATACTGCAGCAAGTTCTTTCTGGGTCAGCGCCGTGGTCCCAGAGCAGAAGCCACATACACTGATGGCCATGCGCCTCCTGGAGGTCTATGTATGTGTTCCAGGGAAGGAGGACTGAAGCCCACCCGCTCCTGGAGGCATCATTGGAACCATAATCGGCTCAAATGTCCTAGATGGCCTGACCCATGCCTCTCCTCCTCCCAGCGTCACCCCCTAACCACCTTGGCCTTCCTAGTACTTGATAAGCCAAGATCCTTCTGGCTTCAGACTCCCGTCCCTCTGCTATCCCCTCCATAATGAGCATCTTCCCTTATTATCTGCGCTCTTACTGCTCTGCATCTAGCTCAGCCAAAGCAGTGGCTTCCTTGACCACACCTGCTCCAGGATGCCCCTGCTCAGTGGTTCCTGTCCTGGTTCATCCTTATTTTCTACACAGTACTTCTCTTCCAAACTCTCTAATTTATTTCTGTGCTTATTGTTCATTCCTCTGCCACCCACAAGGGCAGGGACTCCATTTACCCTTTTCTCCCCTCTTATCAAGAACAATGAAGGGCTGGCCAAATAGCTCAGTGGATTAAAGTGCCTGCAAGTAGGCACAGGGGCAGGGGTTTGATCCCCAGGCCTGCCATGCTGGACCTGCCCCCAGGGCATGCTGAAACAGTGATTGAGACTGGGTGTGGTGGTATGTGCGTGTAATCCCAGCACTTGGGAGGCTTTAAGCAGGAGAATCATTATGAGTCTGATTTAGTAGTGAGACCCAGAACACCCTGTAGACCCTTCCCTAAAGTACAGAAAAAAATGAACAGTGAAACCTATATTAATTTTCAATAAATGTGTGATGATGTTTGTATAAATTTTTGCCAACCAAGAGAAGAAAGGGTATAAAGTATTATGGGTCTGGATTATGATAACATATTTATTAATTTCTTAGATTTGCAGTAACAAATTATGGCAAACTTGGAGGCCCAAGACAACAGAAATTGATGTCATAGTTCTGGAAGCCAGTGTATAGACAGGGCTGGGCCCTGCTTCCAATAGATGCTTTTCACTCTGCTGACGTGCGATGACCACAGGCACCAACTGCTCTGTGTCTACATCTCTCTCAGGTTGGTTCTTCATGGCCTTTTTTTGAGTCTATCCCTAATGTTCCCCCGTCTCTGTCTTCCTTGCAGTGGCATACAGAGCCTGCTAGGGTAACCCAGAATTACCTCATCCTCTCGAGATTCTGAGCTTTGTCACACTTGCAAAGACCTCTTTTCCAAAAAAAGTTATATTCAGAGGTTTCAGACATTTGATGTGAATTCTTTGGGGAGGAGATAGTTTGGGGCCTACCACAAGTATAAATAGATGGCATTGATTCTAGTGAACAAGACACAAAACAGCTTCATTTAAGAGCATGTGTCCAGGGGCTGAGGAGATAGCTCGGTGGTCTAAGAGCCTACTTGGCAAGCACAAGGACTGGGGTTTGATCCCCGGCATAACATGCCGTGCTGGCCCTGGATCCCTGGATGTACTGTGCTGGCCACGGGGACCGGGCATGGTGCATGCCTGTAATCCCAGCCATGGGGAGGCTGAGACAGGAAGATCACTGCAAGTCCGAGCTGCATAGTGAGACCCTGTGCCAAACAAACAAACAAGCAAATAAATAAAAGAGCATGTGTCCAGAAGCTGGAGCACTTGGGTTTGAATCGAGCTTTGCTGCTTCTATGACTGGGGGCTGTGCCATGGGGCTGTCTGTGTTTATTTCCTCTTCTGCAAAGCACAGGTAGTATAGTAGGAATGCTAATTTCACAAGGCCATTGTGAGGACTGTGCATGAAGGCACAGACTTGTTCTTGTGATACAGCAAGTGGCCAATACACATCACGGTGCTTGCCTTTTCTATGCGATAGCCAAGAAGGTCTCACCACAGGTCTGTGAGCTGGAGGCCACCTCACTTGTTGCAGGTCCCACTTCTAGGTGTGTGTGTGGGAGATGGGTTTCAGCCTGAGAGTCTGCCTTAGGAGTCTCTGCTCTTGACCACTTTGACGTGGTCCTTGGATGCTTCTGCTGATGCTTTCAAATAATTGCTGGGAGATTTCTGTTGGCACTGAACATTTCCAGGAAAACTAGAGGTTTCTGGGTGACAGAACAAAAATCATGAATCTCTGTGGTACTGTATTAAACTGACCTTTGGGTAACGTCATGGTTTCTTAGACTTAGTATCTTTTATGAAATGTGAATGCCTGGGCCAATTGCTGAGACGTCCACTCCTTTAGAGATTTATACCGGCAGAACCAGTTAGCACAGAAATTTCTGGGTTTTATTGTTCACGCTGGAAGTATACTTGATGTGTGCTGGTTGGGAGCCCCTTCTGTGCTACTGCTGATGGTAGATGCATGTGTCTGAGATCAGCTCTCAACAAGCTGAACTTACTGTAGAATTATGCAAATTAAGCAACGTGCTTTGTAAGCTTGCAAAGGTCCTGCCTATGGTGGTTGGCATGGGAAATTAGAATGGAAGGTCCCTGAGGGCCGGGAGTTTTTCTGTTTTGTTCCCTTTTCCACTCATCTCCTTGATGCCAGCCAGTCTTGAGAGTCCTCCTTTAGGCTTAGCATCCAGAGGAGGCCTTGAAAGCGCAAGTCCTGTCACTTCATCTGTCCATGCAAAAACCTCCTGGGTTTGCATTTAAGGGCCTTGCGGGGGCCCCCAAGCCTCACCTTGGCCTGGTGCCTGCTGTGACTTCTTCCACTTGCTTTCTGTGTTGCTGGCATGTGGCTTTTTTTTTTTTTTTTTTTTTTTTTTTTTTTTTTTTTTTTTTTTTTTTTGTCTTTTTGAGACAGGGTCTCACTATGCAGGTCAGGCTGGCCTTAAGCTCACTTTGTAGCTCAGGCTGGTCTTGAACTCACAACAATCCTCCTGCCTCAGCCTCCCAAGTGCTGGGATTACAGGCATGCGCCACCACGCCCAGCCCCACGTGGCCTTTTGAAACTTGTTGTTTCTCGCCTGAAGCTACCATTGCTCAAATGATCTGGCTGGGTTTCTCCCTTTCCCTCAAGTCTTCTCTAGCATATCACTTATTTCAGGGAGATCTTTTCTGGCTACCACTCTCCTTCACTTTCTAGATATATCTTTCTTCCCAGAATTTGTTACCACCTGACATGCTAGTTATTTATATCTTTGCTTATTGGTTGTCTCAATCCTCAAAAATATAAGCTTCATGAAGAGGAATTTTATCAGTCTTTTTATTGCTGTACTTGTAATGCTTGAGTGTTTGGCATATAATAAACATTCAATAAATTTAGATGGAATAATTGAATGAATACTTTGCACTTGATATTGCAGTTAACCACATGTAATGGGCTATGGTCTGCTCCGTAGCAGTATATAGAGATATGATTTCTGTGGACTTGCTTTTTAAAATGAATGTTTGATTTTATTCTTGTTTTTTTTTTGGCTGAACCAGGGATTGAACTCAGGCCCTTGCTCTTGCCAGGCAAGTGCTTATTGTACGAGCCATTTCCCTGGCTCCTCAGTTTTATTCTAACAGATCATAAGTCTTTTTCTTTTTTTTTTTTTTTTTTTTTGGTACCAGGGTTTAAACTCAGGACCTTTTGTGCTGCTGAGCTATCACCCTACCCTTATTCGAACTTAATATTAGGTACTTATTCTATCCATTCTATGTATAGTTACTGGTAGCTAAGCTCTCTTCTAACCTTTCAGTAAGTCAACTTTGAAAGTTGGAATTCCCATGCAAACAGTGTATTGACCATCTTTCCAGAATTCCTTTTGGTTGTGTATATTTTTAGGATTGAGGGAGAGGGAGGAAAAGGACATTTTAACGGCAAAACATGTGGTAGGTCTCCCTGTTCTCCACTTGAAACTCCAAGAAATCCTTTTTTTTTTTGGCGGAACCAGGGATTGAACTCAGGCCCTTGCACTTGTCAGGCAAGCGCTTATCCTACTGAGCCATCTCCCCATCCCGTGAAACTCCAAGAAATTCTTACATAAATGTTTGGTAAAAGCTAACAGAGCCTACAGAAAAGGAGAATGAAGCAGTGCAACTTGTGTCCCTTGTCACATTTCAAGTGTTCCATCACTGCATGTGATCAATGGTCCCCATTGTGGGACACTTTCATCTTTGTAGGAGGTTCTATCGAAACGATGCAGTTTTTTAATGTTTTGTCTCCCCATTAGGAAAATGAAGGAAATTGTGCTTTGTAATTCTCTTATACCTTTAGTCATTTAACAAATGTTTATCATGTATCCAATAATATATGGCAAGTGTTTAATTAGGCACTAAGAATTCAGTGGTAAACAAGAGTGCTCCAGGCCATTCTGGAAGGAACAAGCATTCCAGGAGAAAAGCAGTCATTAAATAGATAACCATACAGAGAACTAAAACTCTAAAGCATCAGGGGTCTCCTGGCTTCTTTCATAACTCTTGATTCCTTGGCTAATAGACACTGTCCCGCCAGCTTCTTAGTTGCTGACAAATCAGAAGCACAAAAAGCTGCATAGTAATTTATTGTCCAGGTCTACAGATACCATCAATATTTCAGTGGAGTCAATAAATTTAGTACTGTTCAGGCTACTTTCTGTATTTTTCTTCTTTCTGACATACAGCAAAAATTGTATCAGTTGCCCTGTGGTTTAAAGCCACAGTTATTCTGGGAGTGCTTGGTTGCCATCACCAAGCCGTAGGCGATCCAAGAGAATTCCAGCCAATGGTGGAAAGAAATAATAGATCCTGGCAGCCGCCAAGAGTGATGTTTTTCTTGTGCATGGCCATCTTTGTGTCCCAAAACCCTTTATATGCTCTGACGTGTGCACACAGGAACACTCAGTAGGAGGCAGGGACCATGCTGTCAGATTTGTTCAAACGTTACTCACCAGTGTATACATTTATACAGAGGCCTAATGCATGCTTTTGATGCTGCAGTTGTCAAGGGTCCCCATAGGAAGTCACAGAAGATTAACCATGTAGATGGGCACTTTACCACTGTTACTGTCATTTCACACCTCTCCACTTTACCAAACACTGCTATGAGGTCCTAGCAGTTCTTTACTATGAAAGCGACCATGAACTATAATTTCTGAGAACTGTTTTCTTCTTTGTTGATGTTTGCAGCTTCTTCCAAACTTCTCTAAAATGGGGTGTCAGTATGTGCTTTTTATTCTTGGACACCAGTACATAATATCCATGATCATCAGAGTGATGATTGTATCAGTTAATAACTGAGAGACAGAAATTCCCCACAGAGATTCTTAAACTGAGAATATAATTTTCCCATGTAAAGAATAATCTGGATGTAATCAGTGCAAGGCCAGAGTATGGTGACACTGCACAGCATTAGCAGACAGGGTGCTTTCCTCTTTCTTCTTGGCTGTGCTCGCTACTGGACTCCTTCCTCCAGATCGCTGCACCCGTAGCCTCCCAGGCTGACGTCCACTTGGGAGGGCCAGTTAGGGGCATAGAAATGGTGTTGGGGCCTTATAGTCTTCCCTCCTGCTTATCCTCTACTAATGTTGATGAACAGTGGACAAGTGGGGGAACTGCCCTTTTGAAGAGAGGGGCTGATGTGAAATTCCTGACAAGCCAGCTTTTGTGACTATGAGTTCAGTGTGGCTATATTGAATGCTGGAGAAGTGCACTTTCCACTGATTAAGAAGTGTTTTTTTTTTTTTTTTTTTTGTTCCTATAACCTGAGATAGTATTCAGTCAGGAAAGGAAAAACAGGTACATTATACATACCAAATAAACATTACTGAAATGAATCAGAAACCATCATGATTTTCTGACTAATACAAAATACTGTTAATACTAATGTCAACAATTAAAGTCATTCAATGAAGAATGTCATCACTTCTTTACAGTTCTACATCCTCACTTTTTTTTTTTTTGGTGGTACCAGGGATTGAATTTAGGACCTTGTGCTTTCCAGGCAAGCACTTATCTCCATGGCCCCCCTGTCCTCACTTTATTTTTTTTTTTTTTTTTTTTTTTTTTTTTTTTTTTTTTTTTTTTTTTTTTTTTTTTTTTTTTTTTTTTTTTTTTTTTTTTTGTCTTTTTGAGGCAGGGTCTCAGTATGCAGCTCAGGCTGGCCTTAAGCTCACTTTGTAGCTCAGGCTGGTCTCGAACTCACAACAATCCTCCTGCCTCAGCCTCCCAAGTGCTGGGATTACAGGCCTGCGCCACCACGCCCGGCTCCCTGTCCTCACTTTAAAACAGGACAGCAACATTTACTAAGTGTTAATTCAATATTCATAATCAACGGATCATGGTAATTCATAAATAAATGATAATATGTATGCAGATAAATATTTAGTGAGATTTTTGCCAATTTTATTGTAGAATAACACAGAAATATAGAAACACACACACACACACACACACACACACACACACATCATTATAAGATAAAAAAACCCCACTACTCAAGTGAAGAAATAGAACTGTTTCAGAAACCTTTATAGCCCCTGTGCCTGTCTTCATCTCAATACTGCTAAAAATAACCACAATTTTTATTTTTATAGTCATTTGCTGATTGAATTTCTACATACATACTTTTATTATTCAATTATATTTGCCTAGATGTCATTAAGTTAGCTTTTTTTTTTTTTTTTTTTTTTTTTTTTTTTTTTTTTTTTTTTTTTTTTTTTTTTTTTTTTTCTTTTTGGTCTTTTTGAGACAGGGTCTCACTATGCAGTTCAGGCTGGCCTTAAGCTCACTGTGTAGCTCAGGCTGGTCTCGAACTCACAACAATCCTCCTGCCTCAGCCTCCCGAGTCATTAAGTTAGCTTTGATGGGTCTTTTAAGGACTCCCATCTTTCTTTGTTTCTTATAATTTACCCAATTAAGAACCCCAAATATTTGACCTGTAAGATTTTCCACAACCAGGATTTTGCCAATTATATACTCATGATAAAGTTTGAGTTATGTATTTTCCTTTCTTATTTCATGCACATTGGTTATAGTGTCCAGAGAATGACTCATGTTTGTACCCTTTGATAAGAACCTACATCAAGGTATTTTTTTTGTTCCCCATCAGGAGGCATACGTTATTTGTTATTGGCTGTTGACACTCAGTTGAGGATTTAAAGTGGTGATAGTCTGATTTTTATCACTTGTTTTTCTTTTATCATTTGGGATATTTTTCTAAAGGATTCTTTTCCTTCTGATACTTTGTGTCTGTATTGTGGGACATAGAAAATGAAATCCTATTATTGGAACAATACAGAAGAATACCTAGATTATATATTCTGCCAATAGGAAAACATTAAAATAACAAAAGACAAAAACAAACTTTAAACACCTGCCTAGCATTGACCCCACCCCAGGGTGCACTGAGTCAGCCATTGAGACTGAATGTGGTGGTACACGCCTGTAATCCCAGCACTGGGGAGGCTGAGACAGGAGGATCATTATGAGTACCAACTGTGTAGTGAGATCCCATTGTACAAACTGCATAGTGAGAACCTGTACCAAATACATACAAAAATAATAAATATTAAACAAATAAAAGTAAAAAATTTTATTAAGAAATTTAAGAAGACTGGGCATAGTTGCACACACCTGTAATCCCAGCACTTAGAAGGCTATAAACAGGAGGATCACTATGAGTCCAATCTGTGCAGTGAGACCCTGTAGACCTTGTACTAAATACATAAAAAAATTTAAGAGTTGAATAAATGGGGAGATGATTTAGAAAAAGATACCAATTCTTTTATATATTTAACATTTAAACATACAATTTTAATTAAAACTGTGATTTAAAAACACTTATCTGATCAAATAGCTTGTACATTTGACAGAAAATAATTCTGAATAGTATGTTCTACATACTAAAAGTTAATTTTTAAAAGCTAAAGTAATTACAATAGGAGGAGTCCATACTGAAGCAGAAATAAGTAGGTAGATAAGGGAAGGTAGTAGGTAGATAAGGGAACTGAACAGCAAATTAGAAGTATACTCAAAAGGGGTAGGGGGTTTGGCTCAGTGGTAGAATGCTTGCCTAGCAAGCTGGAAGCTCTGGATTCAGTCCTTGACACCAAAAACAAAAAATAAACATCTCCTAAAAAATAATTCAACCAAAAAAAAAAAAACAAAACAAAACAGTAAAACCAAAAAAGCAATACATTGAATAGTAGTTATAATTTAGAATCAGCTTAAGATTACATTTGAATTGCTGAGGAAAGGCCTTATTCAATGGCTATTTTTGAAATAATACTCAAGCTATTGAGGGAAAAATAAAGGTGAATATAGAGTTCATAGATTGTCATTATAACAAGTAAAGTTCAAACGTAACCAAATATTTGCATTATGTTTTCTAGTTTCCTGGGACTGTTTTCTATTTAGATTCTCTAGTAACTGATGTGTTTTGTTTTCATTCGTTATCATGCAGTGAACATATAGTTGCTTTTTGATAAACATTTATAATTAACATAAGTTTTGCATTATAAAAAACCCAAATGTACAAAGGCTATAACATTAAAAATTGTTAGATAATCTTATCCTAGAAAAAGATCTAAATATAATCCCAAAGGTACATTTATAAATAATGAAATCTAATAGAAAAACAATAAAACTACATGAACTAGACGTATGCTAGTAAATGGTATGAAACCCCAGTAAGTTCCTATAGTTTGCTTCTTAGCTTGATTGAAAATCATGAAAAATGCTCACACTGGTGGATATCTGAATAAATAAGGATGGGTGTTGCTAGTAGAAGTAGATTGGTAGACTCTTTTCATAAGCCAATTTGGAAATTTGATGGATGTATGTTTCACCAAGTAATTCCACATCTAGAAATGCTTTGTAAGGAAAAATCTGAAAGTGTGCCAAGAGGAAAGACTACGGACTATTTCAATGAATTTCAGAAAGGGATTTGCTGAAAGTAGTGTGGTATAGTCATGATCTGTGGTCACTGAGGATGATGTTGATATGTATTTGTTTACAAGGAAAGATTTAATTTTTTTTTTTTTTCCAGTAAGAAATACAAGACCATCTTAGGGTAGGTTTAAAAAACATGCCCAAGGGCTGGCCAAATAACTCGGCAGATTAAAGGACCTGCAAGGAGGCCCAGAGGCCAAGGGTTTGATCCCCAGGCCTTCCATGCCAGCCCTGCCCCGAGGATGCACTGAGACTGTGATTGAGACCGGGCGTGGTGCCATGTGCCTGTAATCCCAGCTCTTGGGAGGCTGTAAACAGGCTGATCACCACAAGTCCCATCTAGTAAGTGAGACCCTGAACACCCTGTAGATCCTTCCGTAAAATACAAAAAAAGCAAAACAAAACAAAACAAAAACATTGAATGGCAATAGAATTCCTATCTTTGAAAAAACTAAACAAAAAAGGGGGATATAAATGAAGGACGTGTGTGTGTGTGTGTGTGTGTGTGTGTGTGTATCCAGGGATTGAACTCAGGCTGAAGGACCATTTTATAGTGGAGATAGAGAGAGATATATCTATATATCTATATATATCTGTATATACAAAATAGGATAGATATATAGCTACTTTCTCTTAGTTCAATGAGAAGATTTGTACTAATAATGTTTAGACAAGATATCATGCCTACATCTTGTACTGTGAATAACCACTATGAAAACACAATGTGCAGTGTATTAATTTTTTTGTACTTTTTATTATTTTTAAAGAATATAAAATAATGATAGAAGAAAACAGCATTATACATGATACAAGATTTCGCTAATCACAGTAATAGGAACCCAACAATGGTTGCTGTACTGCAAGATGCTATGTGCAAATTAGTTTTTCAGATTACCAGATATAAACATATAAGTTTTGTTTTTTAAAAAAACAATAACTAAGAAGTTATAAGAAATTCAAGAGAGGAAAAAAATCAGAGTAAAAACAAAAATTGTAAGCATTAACTGCTCCTTTCTTTGTTTTTTATATTCATATAATTAGAATTCTCAAAGCAGAAAG
>PVKA01040681.1:0-18533 GCA_004027165.1 Ctenomys sociabilis | reverse complement strand
TTCCTGCCTTTGTTCTTTTAGTTAGACTTCCTGTCACAAGCTCCTTTAGTTGATCACATGAGTGTTATTAGCCTATAACATTACCCTAATATATCTACCTCATTGGTGACGTTGACTTCCCTCCCCTCTGCTATATAAGCTGTATCACTTCCTTGAATAAACGAGACTTGATCAGAATCCTGTCTTGTCTCCATTTCTCGCGCCCCTGTCCCTTGTCTTTGTCAGTCCCCTCTCCTCCCCCAGGTGACCTGCGTTGACTGACCCGCTGGACGGGGCAAGCACAGGCCACAGCCTGGGCGAAGGAGAAGAGCAGCGTCATGTTGCAGTGGGTGCCATGCTGCTCCTCCAGCTCCCTTCCAGCCTGGATTCCCTCCCAGGCAGATGACAGCTTTATGAGAATTCTGTCCTTGCCAGTTCCAGCCTCCTTGTACAGTTCAATGAGGCGCCTGGCGCAGACCATCACAGCATCCTTATCAAAGGAGAGTCTTGCATCTACTTCTGTGGATACACGGCCTGGAGTCGTCTTCAGTATTTCTGCTCCAAACAACATGAAAAGTTTAAGCATTTTTAATCTGGTCCTCTTGTGAACCCCTAGCTTCTTCCCATGGGTGACAGCCTCCTCCACCAGTGCTTGGTAGGTGGGCACCTGTGCTGCAGCCAGGATCAGGGACGGGTTGGTGGTGGCGTCTTGGGGCTTGTACCCATCGATGGTATGGAAGTCACTCGTGGTGAACTGCTTGAGCTGATCCAGTGCAGACTCCATCTTTTGCTGCTTGACTTGGGAGCCCGACATGGTGAGACGCAACCAGCAGCTCAAACTTTTTTTATTTTTCTTTTTGAGACAGGGGCTAGCTATGCAGTTCAGGCTGGCCTTTAGCCCACTTTGTAGCCCAGGCTGGTCTCCAACTCACAAAAATCCTCCTGCCTCAGCCTTTTGAGTGCTACAATCTTAGGCATGTGCCACTACCCCTGGGCCCTTGGCCTCAAACTTGAGCCAACCTCCTGCCTCAATGCCTTGAGTTGTGAATACAGGTCTGTACACACCTCTAAGTAAGGCTTAAATGTTTATTTTCAAAATTATTCCTCTTGCAAAAGATATATTGATCACTTTCCTTGTTATCTTCATGCAAAGCACCAAGGCAGATCTCATAAAACTAAGTATTCCCAAATATGTTGACTTTTCTTTATTATCCATTATAAAATTCAAGATGATGCTTTTAGAGAGAAAAGAATGTTTCTAAGAAACCATAGGGCTGGGGAGATGGCTCAGTGGAATAAGCGCTTCCCTGGCAAGTGGAAGGACCTGAGTTCAATCCCTGGTTCCACAAACAAACAAAAATTTAATACACCCATTGTCAGAGTGTATTCTTGCTCAGTGTTTTTAAATTCTTGTAATCTACATGTAGACTGGACTGCGTTACAGTTTCTTTCAGTGGTATGGATTGTGTTTGAATGTTCTCCCAAAGCTTCATGTTATCATAGAGGGGGCTTTTTCAGAGGAGGCTAGATCTACAGTGTATGACTGAAACATGGTGCACTGCTAGGATGAAGGGTGTGAGTATTACCTGCTCTAAGTGTGGGTAGCCTGGATACAATATAAGGGACAGAAGAGGCTTGCTGCTAGCTACTTTTGCTGCCTCCTGCCTGTCACGCCATGAGCTGTTTCTCCTCTGTGACGTTGTGGTGCCCCTCTGCCATGCCACCCAGCTTTGGAGCCAGCCAACAGAACTAAAATCTCTACCACTGTGAATTATATAACCTTTTTCTCCTTTAACCTTGAGTGTGGAGTATTTGGTCTCAGCAACAAGAAAACTAAGCCATCTAGTTTCCTCTAATGCCTGGCTACTTTCTCGAGCCAAGCTTTTAAAGCCGTTTCAGCAGAAGTTGGACAGCCCCATGCTATTTTCAAAGGCTAAGCTTGATGCCTGATATGTGGGCCATGAAGAAAGTTTACCCAGCTACCAGATGCCGTAACTAGACACAGCTGAATTACGAACTAAGGCAAGGTATTAACATTAGAAGTAAGGCACTTGACTCCCTCTCTGTCTAAAGAGACCTCTGCTCCTCCTAAGTTTTCCTTGTTTATGTTTCCTTTTTTCACTTGATAAGATATTGACACTGAAAATTTCACAAAAGCTCCTCTGGGTCACCTTGTGGAATTCTTTAGTCCTCCTTAACATCCTCAAGGCAACTCTTGTTCAAATTATAAAGATAACCTCATTTTTCATACCACTCTCATAATTCAACTCATTCACGGGCTATTAAATGATACTGTTGCTCTAGATTAGTGGGCATGGTGGCACAGGCCTGTAACGCCAGCCCTCTAGGAAGATGAGGCAGGAAGATCTCAAGTTCAAGTTCAGCCTGGGCAATTTGGTGAGACCTGTCTCAAACAAGGGCTGTGTGAAGGTCCTGAGTTTAATCCTCAGGATGAGAGAAGGAAGGAAAGCTTTTAATTACTACTGGTTAAATTTTAAAAAATGACCATGCCATTGCTAAGACTATATATTGTATCTGGATAAATCCCTCAGAGGAGGGGAGCCGGGGAGATGGCTCAGTGGAATAAGTACTTCCCTGGCAAGTGCAAGGGCCTAAGTTCAATCCCCGGTTCTGCCAATAAATAAATAAATAAATAAAATCCCTCAGAGGAAATGGAAAGCCGGCTGCAGAAAGTAAGCCAATAGGCTCAACTGCCGCAGGTCTCTTGTAGATTCCATTGGTCACTTGATTTTATTTTTCAGTTACCATTATGCCTTAATACGAATCAGGTTTGTTATGCTTTTGTTGGTTTTCATTCATATCATTTCCATTTATGTCAGGCCACACCCACAGTGACCCACTTTTTGTGATCTGCCTCTTACAGCAAGTTAGCTATAAACCCCAGTAATCCAATCATATTTGAAAAGCCCTGCCTATGAGCACCTGAGGTTTTAAGGTGATATCTAGATATGAACTCTTAACAAGGGAAAGACTCTAAAATATAACTGACCAAAGTTTTAGAAAGCAATAGTGAATTTGAAAAGACAAATTTCCTAGATAGCAGTGGCGGAAAATTTTCCGGTTTCTTTTTCTAACCGTTTTCTTTATTTTGGTACAGGGTCTTGCTATGTAGCTCCGACTTGTAGTGATCCCACTGTCTCAGTCTCCCTCCGCAGCACAGGACTGCAGGCCCATGCACGCCGCCATGCCCAGTTTCGGTGGTCAGCACGGCACACAGGAATGGGCATGCAGCACTGGGGGTCAAACCCAGGTCCTTGTGCTTGCCAAGCAGGGGCTTAGATCATCGAGCTATTTAGTTTTAATAATAGGTTCAAGAAGCCCAGTGTACCTTTCAGATGTTCATGTAACACTGTAAGTAAAAAAAAAGAATATAAAATATTTGAATATGAGAAACCCATCTCCACAGCAATGGCAATGGGGCTATAACACTGATGTCCCAATAATAACAGTGGAAACTAGAACATTTTCGGGTTAGATTTTCCATGATCTGAGAAAAATCACCTACCAGCATTTTACAAGTGGTCAAGCTGTGTTGTAAGGACAAGTTCAGGCTGGGTGTGGTGATGCACAACTCTGAAGTTAGCAGTCTGAGAAATGGGAGTAGAAGGATTAAATATCTAAGCCCAGCTTGGGCAATTTAACAGTTTAGCAAGAGTTTGTTCCAAAATAAATGAAGGGCTAGAAATAATTACTCGTAAAAGCCATGGATGAACTCAACCTCAGTGACCCTGCCCCGTCTGCCCCACCATAGAGTGATGGCAAAATAGTCCAGCCCATTTGTCTGTAAACCTAGACACTTAGGAGGCATAAAGATTACGTAGACACGCACACGCCCATGCACGCACACACATGCACACATTTTCAGTGAAACAAAAAGTATAGTTTATTGATAAAAGTTACTCATTAATGGAAATGCTACAGAATGTTCCTCAGGTAGAGGGAAATGATTCTGACGTAGGAGATTAGGGCATGGCAGGCTGGCTGGGAGATGGAACATAGCCTGTCAATCTCAGTGATCCAGACTAGGGGATGAAAAGAGGTCGTGACCATGTAACCTGACCCAGCGGACAGGATTGACGGATAGCACCTGTCAATCATGACCAGCATGTGTGAGTAGAGGAACTTCCAATGGACCAGATTCATTTTCTGTCTTCTTTCTTTTTCACTGTTTTGTTTTCTTCTTTCACTTTAAAGTAAAATGTTTGGTTTAACTGTTCTTCAGTTGTCCTGGTCAATTCTTTGGGTGGGACAGAAAGAGCCTAGAATCATTGCACCCCTGGCAATAATTCTAGATTGTCTAATCTATAAACAGGACAGTCACTAATGAATATGTGGCTAAACCCAAAGAAATGTTCTGTGAAATAATATTTGACTTTGGAAGAAAAGTCCAGAACTAAAATATTGAGCACAATAGCATTCTCAGTGGCATACAATAATCAAAGTGAAAATGTTCCATAGTTCTCACATTGCTTATGAGAACAAATATTAATTCTAGACTTTGTCAAGAAGGTATGTTAAAATTGCCAAGGCAATCACTAAGAGATAAAGCAAATCTAAGAAGAATGAGAAACGAGGGAACAAAATGGAATGAAAAAAAAAAAAAAGACAGTCAAAGTACAGGAAAAAAGCGGAATGTAAAATGAAAAATAAATATGGCAGAACAAGTACACTGACAGAAGCAGTCAAATCAGTGAGCACCATAATGGTTACTCAGTTCTGTAAAAAATAAAACTTAACTCTGAGCTGGGCGTGGTGGTGCAGGCCTGTAATCCCAGCACTCGGGAGGCTGAGGCAGGAGGATTGTTGTGAGTTTGAGACCAGCCTGAGCTACAAAGTGAGCTTAAGGCCAGCCTGAACTGCATAGTGAGACCCTGTCTCAAAAAGACAAAAGCAAACAACAACAACAACAAAAACAAAAAACTCTGTGTAAAAAAACTCTGTGTAAAAAAACAACAAAAAAGTCCACCTCTATATAAAAAGTCATGCTTTAGGTCCTATAAGTTAGCTCAGTGGACTGCTAAATGCCTGCTTTGGCCCTGGCCCTGCCCCTAGGGCATGCTGAGCTAGTGACAGTCTGGGCATTGAGGTGCATGCCCATAATCCCAGCGCCAGGGAGGTTGAAAACAGGAGGATCACTATGAATCTGAGCTACTTAGTGAGACCCTGTACCAAATACATAAATGAAAGAAATAAAAAAAAAAAGATCATGCTTTTAAAAAGCAAATTTATCTGAAACAAAAAGATAAAAGTTGAGTGTAAAATTGTAGGAAAGATGTACTGACAACTATGAAAGAAAAATCCCCAAGGTAGATAATGTCACATAGAACATTATGTGGGTAAAAAAAAAAAAAAAAAAAAAAAAAAAAAAAGGGCTACTCTTAAGGGAGGTCACTCCATGTTAAAATGCTAATTTCACCTAGCAGTTATGACAACTCTAAATTTGTATGAGCTTCCTTGTCTCTCGGATGCTCTTGACCTCCCAAATCTAGAATGTCACAGGACTCAGTTCCTAGCACTGATAGAAAACACCGAGATGCCATCTGATGGAGATACAGGAGTTCCAAGGAGGAAGCCATCCCTGCTGGCTGGAGGAAAGGTACAGAGGATACGGCTCCCGTGAGAAGCTGCTCAGAGCTGTGCCCAGGGCTGGACACATACAGACACTCGCCCACCAGAAAGGAAGTCTTCCAGAAGGATGGGGCGAGCACTTACAGACTGAGGTACACTTCCAGGGGCTACCTGCAGCACCACGAGCGGAAGACTGCAGAGCGCCATCTTCACTCTGGATAGCTGGAGGATCCGCTGGAATCAGAGGCCTGGAGCTCACTGTGGAGTCCAGCATGAGCCTGTACTGAGAGCCAGAGGTGAGCTGGAAGACTGCAGGAACTGGAGATGAACAAAGGCCCTGTGAAGACCTCGGCCAGTGGGTGCTCATGGGCCTTGCTTGTTTGTGAGACAAGGTCTTGCTATGTACTTCCGGCTGGCCTGGACTCACCATATAGCCCAGGCTGGCCTCAAACTCGAGTCAATCCCCCTGCGTCAGCTTCCTATGTGCTGGGGTTACAGACATGCATCACCACGCCCAGACCAGATTGCTTTTTTTTTTTTTTTTTGAGACAGCGGTCTTGCTATGTTGCACAAGCTGGCCTTGAGCACTTGATTCTTCTGCCTCAGCTTCCCAAAAGTCTTTTCTTGCCTTTCTAATTTTACTTGGTAGCCAGAGTTATCTTGGTTTGATTATATAAAAGTTTAGCATGTGTGAATTTTCTCTGTAAATATATTTGAATAAATCAGTAGCAAGTACATTCTCATACATTTATAATTGTGCAAAAAGCAAAAAAAATTTTTTTTCTGTGCCATGTTAATGGTTCTCAGTAAGAACTAATATATTAAATCAGTAAGAACTAATATATTAAATCTGTGCCATGTTAATGGTTCTCAGTAAGAACTAATATATTTTTAATATATTTCTCTTTAGAAAAAAAAAGAGAAATAACAGAATGAAAGAAGTCATTTTTTAGTTAATTTGCTTTTCCAAAACGAGCATGGTAATAGGAGGAGGGCTCGGGATAAAAGCCACCAAGCACGGCCTCATGCTACGCCTTGTAAGTATTCCTCGGAGCGACCCAGAAGCCTGTCTTAGGTCATATGATAGAGGCCGATGGAGCAAAGCAAAAGGTACTTGGATTAATTTAATCAGTACCCTGTAGAATTCAGGGCTAGGGTGTCCTGTGCCCTAGGTACCAACGCGGTTCAGTAGCAGATGTAGGGAGTCGCTACAGGCCCGCACCTGTCGGCATCCTTGGTGAATCCAGTCGTTGTTTGAGGCTTCCAGTTGGAGCTGGCAGTTGTTGTAGGGATTACATTATTTAAAGCCTTCAGCTGGCTAGTGTAGGCAAGCAGGAGCTTAGAAGACACTTAATCTATTTTTTAAAATCTGTTCCTAAGTTTGCTTTGCTTAGGCTGTAAGACTCCATGAACCACCCACCTGCCACATTCTGGAGTTTTTTTTTTTTTTTTTTTAAATTTATCCACGGGGGAAAAGGTCACTGGGAAATATCTATGTTTCAATATAGAAATATGCCTAGGAATGAGCATAACATATCTGTAATAAATAAAGCGTAATCTGTTAAACATTAGAATGTGTGCTGTTTAAATTTCTTTCAAAAGGAAATAACTTACTCATTTCCAAAGCCATACTCTAAAGTTTTGGTTTTCATTAGTGTTAACTTCCTAGGAAATTACTAGAATTGCTTGATAAGCTTTGCTATGCCTTGAGGTGACCTAAGAGGGAATCTGGATGGAAGCCTCCGGGTAACTGCAAAGCTGCAGCTCTGTCAGGTAAATCCACTTTCGTGTGATCAAACGTTACCTAAGGGACAAGTGGGTTCTTTTGCCTCCCAGTTGGAAATCTCAAATATAGAAACTTATTTTTATTTATTTATTTTTGTATTGAGGGCAGGGTGTACAGGGTCTCACTGCGTAGATCAGACTCACAGTTATCCTCCTGCTTACAGCCTTCGAAGTGCTGGGATTACAGGTGTGCACCACCACGCCCAGTCTCATTCACAGTCTCAGTGCGTCCCAGGGACAGGGCTGGCACAGCAGCCTCAGGGATCGAACTGGTCCCTGCCTCTGCCTAAGCAGAGGCTTTAATCTGCTGAGGTACTTGGCTGGCCTATAAACTTTAGCATTTAGTAGGAACTTAATGTAACTTCACAGAAACTTTCTTAATAGAAAGTTTTAGCTTGATATTATGTTATTGTTCCTTTGAATTTGCTAGGTACATTGTAGATGAAAACTTTTGCGAAACAACTCACTGTCTGAAGTTTTTTTTTCTGCCTGCCTTTAAAAAGAACAAAACTTTTCTACATTGTGAAATACGAAGTAAAGTAATTATGGTGCTTGTACATTATTATTTTCCTAGAATTTATGTGCAGAAGTTATGAACCAACTGAATAAAACTCTAGGAAATAGATATCAAGTATTGAAATGTAAAACATTAACTAAGCTTTTTCATTGACATATTACATGATTTCATTGAGCGCCATGGCACCTGTAATCTCAGCGTTTGGCAGGTTGAAGCAGGAGGGTCACCATGAGTTCGAGGCCAGCTTGAACTGCATAGGGCCACTCTGTCTCAAACAAACAAACACAAGCAAAAACAAATATCACAAGGTCTCTTATTTGTGAAGCAAACAAAATTTGTTGTCTTCTTTTCCTCCCTGAGATTTTTCACTACTTTATTTTTAGAAGCTTTTTTTGAGGCATGATTAAAGATCAAGGCAAAAATTTTAGATATGTAGGCAGGGGAAGAAAATAAATTTAGGACAACTGCTTCTTAAATAGAGAAATTAATGGCTGAGCTATTCTAGGGCAGGTTTTTCCTTGGCTACAAATGCACTTTCAAAGAAAAGTAGACAATGGTTTTACATTAAGTGGTGGCAATCTTTGGAGAACTAATGTGGACAAATTAAGCCAAACCATAAACACACCAACTCCATCACTGATTTTTATTTCATTACTTTTTTTTTTTTTTTCAATTGAGCAGAATTCTGTCATCCTTTTCTCAAGCTTGGTGGCTTTAAAAATATCACCAGTGGGTACCACTTAAGGGCCCACAGACTAATAAGCTAAGGTGCCCTAGCTCTGCCCCCGCTCTGGGCATCCACGCTCAAGGTCACTTTCTTGTTTGAGGATGGCTCTCAAGGGGTCAAATACTCATTTTTCTACTCCTCACAGCTGCCACCACCTGCTCTGTTTCCCCGGGCTCCTCCCCCACCTCATCCCACCCAAGACTGGCTCTGACCTCACCCAGTTTACTTAGTTTCTGCCTCTTCCTTTCTGTCACTGAAAATAAGTATACAGCTGTTTCCATACTGGAGAGACAGAGGACTGGGCCCTATCCACAGTCCAGCCGTATCTTCCATTTCCAGAATCACCTCCTTTGTAGGAAATCAGTTTGTCCCCAAGAACTTGATTTCCCTTGAAATCTGTAAAGAAATCAGTCATGGAGGCGCACACCTATGATCCTGGCATTCTGAGAGGCCAAGCAGAACTTTTATGCAGCTCATGCTGGCCTTGAACTCCATCCAGATCCTCGTCTCAGCCTCCTGAGTGCTGGGATTACAGGTGCACACCACCATACCTGGCTCTTGTGGGTTTTTCAAAGCTACTGCCTAGAGTCAAAAGTAGCCAGGGTTGCCCCCACCCACACACCACAGGGTCTCTATGTAGTTTAAGCAACCCTTGAATTTATGATGCAGCCCAGGTTGACCTTGAACTCAATGTGATCCTCCTGACTCAGCCTACCAACTACTGAGATTACAGGAGGGTACCACCATGCCTGGCTCAAAGCAGCCGTCTTGAGGTTTACATTGCTCATGAAGGTCCAGTGTTACATGTTCTCCACTTTTAACATAATTTAACCTTGTTATCACTCTCTCTCCAGAAACCACTGGCAACCACCTGTGACAGATGGCCAGACCCTCGGCCAGGTGAGCACACTCCCTGGCTTCCCTTTAGTGGCTTGGAATTTGCATTTTGGGTTGCTCTTCTCCCCACTTGGATTTAATTATCAGGGCTTTTCATTTTTTTCTGGAACTGACCTAGTGAGTTCATTTTACTGTCCCTGGCAATTTTCTTTGCCCAGCAGAGAAGACAGTCTTAAGTACCTTCAAGGGTATAGGCCATGTGCTATCCTTATTTGTTTTCTTTTCTTAAAAATCTATGATGCCAGAATACTCTTCTCTAGCCGGGTGTGGTGGTGCATGCCTAATATCCCAGTACTCTGGATCTGAGGCATCGGATCAGAGTGAGTTCAAGGCCAGCCTGGGCTACATAGTGAGACCCTGTCTCAAACATAGATAGAGACAGAGACAGAGACAGAGACAGGAAGGGGGGGGGAGAGAGAGAGAGAGAGAGAGACAGAGAGAGAGACAGAGAGAGAGACAGAGAGAGATGGAGAGACACAGACAGAAACAGAGAGAGAGAGGGAGAGAGAGACAGAGACAGAGACAGGCAGAGACAGAGAGACACCCCGGCCAGAGTTCTGTCCTCTGAGCAGTGTGCGTGCATCCTTAAGTCTTGCTGATGTCAGTGGTGGTGATTATGATGACTTTGGTGAACCATAGGTCACCAGTAACTCAATGTTCCAGTCATCCTGCAGGGGTTGGCATGATGTCAAGACCCTCGTTGTGGGCTCTGGAGCCAGATTTCCCATGCCCAAATTCTGGCTTTGTCACTTTCTAGCTATATGACCTCAGTCATCTTAGTTTCCACATACCTCAGTTTCCTTTACCAGCAAATGGCAAGATCAAGACAAGACTTCCTAGGGCTAGTCTAAGGGTTAAACACATTCATATTACTAATGAGCTCAGAACAATATTTGACACAATAAACAGAGAAATTTTGTTGGACAGTAAACAAGTGAATTTTAAAGTAAATAGCTGGTCTACATCCATCCTCTTGGGATGAAGGCAAAACTTTAAACTATTAAAATACTTTCACTTGAGACAGGTGAAAAATATTTTCATGCCTGGCTTGTTTTTTACTTTTTTTGTACATTTATTTTTACAGATTAAGACTTAACTAATAGCCCAAAAAGGGACAGTTAAAATAAATCATGGTCCACTATGCAGCTGTTTAAAAGAATGAATATATATATTTGTTATATATATGGGTGGAAGATCCACCCCACCCAGCTATGTTATGGATAAAAGAGGAGCGTAAAACAGTATGGATGGCATGTGCATATATGCTTTATGGAATAACTTTTATTAAATAGGTCACACTCAAAATATGGCATAAGGAAGGGTGGTTCAGGCATGTGCATTTGTAATCCCAGCTGCTCGGGTGACAGGAAAAGCCCTTGAACCCAGGGTTCAAGGTCATCTTGGGCAACAATAGAAAAATCCTTTTTTTTTGTTGTTGTTTTTTTTGTTTGTTTTTAAGGGCATATACAAGGGCCAGCCAGTTAGTTCAGCGGATTAAAGCACCTGCTTAGGCAGACACAGGAGGGGGGGCGTCTGACCCCCAGCCTACTGCGCAGGCTCCACCTCTGAGGCTTACTGCGCAGGCTCGACTTCTGGGGCTTGCTGAGACAATTGAGAATAGGTGTGATGGCAGGTGCCTGTAATCCCAGCGCTTGGGAGGCTGAAAAACAGGAAGGATCACTACTGTGTAGTGAGACTCTGTAGATACTCTACAAAATACATAAACATAAAAATAAAAAATAAATGGCATGTACAAAAGACAGCTGTTTTTTTTCTTTTCACTGCTTCTTTATACATTGGAGGGGATATTGTGTAGGTGCTTCATAACTTTTGTGGTCGTTTAGGTAATGAAAAGTCTCCAGGACACTTTTGCTTCCAATAATAGCTGCCTGTCTATAATTACATGTGCTAGTCCAGCAGAGTCACTGAAACCCGTAGTCCCTATAGAAATGAGAGCTTGTCCTTTCCTTCAGCTCCATGGCGCTCTCAGCAGGAGACAGGGCAGGGGCAGGCAGGGTGCCTCCCTTGCTCACTAAGCAAGTGTGGGTTGAGAAGGAAGTAAAGGAAGGCTCTCCTGCGGCTGACGGCTGACATGTAGCAGTTCCTTGGGGCCTGGTGGGAGTGCAGACTCCAGCTCTTACTCTTTTTGTCTCTGACGCCTTTCTCAGAGATTCCCCAGCTAGGAGCCTCTGGCTGCCATTTCTGGAATGTGGTCAATGCTTGTCTTTGGCAGGACACAATGTCCCCAAGACTCAGCACTGCGTGTGCAGTGGTTCTTCACACACAGCTTTCCACAGGCATCCAGGCAGCCCTTTTACAGCTTATTTCAGGGTGGTTTTTGCCCATTGGTTCACTTGGCCCTCTGGCCAGTGCAGCTCGTTCCAGGGAAGCCTGGTTCTTTCTGTTCTGAGGCCTCCAACTGTTGTAGGCAGCTGAATTAGATAAAAATATTATAGGCAGTCATACAAGGCCAGGCCCTCAAGGAGACAATATGGAAGACAAGTTGACTTTACAACTTTGGAAAAGACAGACACTCCCCGCTGTGGGCCAGACCTCAACAAATGTAGCCACGTACTGCCCTAGGAATGGGCAAATCAGTGATTGATATTCTAAATAGGTATTAATCACCTTGAAAGAGCCTAAATGAGTCACTAACCCAACCCCAACAGGAAAAGGCCCTGCTCCATATATATGCCTGCTTGCTTCGTGAATTCGCTTCTCCATTTGATATTGGATTTAATTAATTTTACCTGAGCAATGGTGCTTGTAGTCTCATTGGTTGACCATAGTTTTGTTTCACCTCATGCCCACCTAAGCGAGTTCCCATGTTCTTCACCACCTTAGATCCATCTCACTGCACAGTTTTCTTCTTTAAAAGTCTCTAAAAGAGACAGCTTTCTGGGGACCACCCACTTGGGCCCCCCCTCCTGTCCCTCTCTCAGACAGGAGCTTTCTTTCCCCAATAAATATATTCTGCTCATAACTTCCGTTTTGTTCCTAAAATTCATTCTTCAGTTTTAGAGAACACAAGCTCATTCCAGATACCTTTCAGGTCAAGAGTTTCCCCTATATCATTTATATCACCTTAGATTTCCTGGGTGTGCCTTTAATTTAGGGGATTATTAGGAAAAAGGAAAAGAATAGAGATTTGTGCTCAACTGGACAGGTTTTCTTGTTGTTGTTCTAATGTATTTGATACAAGTTCTCCCTACACAGCTCAAACTGCTAGTGATCTTCCCATTTTCACCTTCCCCAGTGATGGAATTGATACTGGGAGAAAAACTGATCTTGGGTGGGTGACCTCCAAATGATATAGGGAACCTCAAAATTACATAGAGAAAAACAATCTCTAAACCTGACCTGTACGAGTTTGTATTCTCTGAAACCAAAGAATGAATTTTAGGAACAAATGGAGGTTATGAGCAGAATAGATTTATTGAGGGAAAGAAAGCTCCTGTCCAAGAGAGGGACAGGAAGGGAGCCCAAGGGGATAGTTCCCCAGGAAGTTATCTCTTCCAGGGACTTTTATAGAGTAAAACCATGTGGAAAGGTGGGTCTAAGGTGGTGAAGACATGGGAACTCGCTTAGGTGGACAAGAGGTGGGACAAAACTATGGTCAACCAATGGGATTACAAGCACCATTGCTCAGGTAAAGTTGATTTAGTTCAGGAACAAAGTCATGTAGCAAGCGAGCATGAATATAGAATAGGATTTTATGGGGTAGCTATCCTCAGTAGTAGTCGGATTAATGATTCTTCGGTCTCCCTCAGGGTGATGGTCAATCTCAGATGCCAATCTTTAGGGAGGTCGGCATTCGTTTGACCTTTGGTCTTTAGGTCTGGCCCACGGCGGGAGCATTTGTCCCTCCCAGAGTTGCAAGATATCTTGTCTCCTGTATTATCTCTTTCGAGGGTCTGGCCCTGCCTGCCTACCTAAAAATATTTCTATCTAACTCCACTGCCTACAATAAAATTACAGGTGAATGCCACCATGCCCAGCCTCAGGGGCCAGCTCAGCACACATAGGAGCCAGGCCTGTGTGGCATGTGGTGCCAGGAATGGATCTCCAGTCCCTGCGCTTGCCTAAGCAGGGCTGAGAAGGTTCTGTGTCCCCAGTGCCACTATGGGGCAGGGGACTGCTTAGAGGGGACTCTGATCAGGGTGGAGGTGCTCCTGTTCCTTCAGGGATATTCTCCTGCCAAGGTCTAGAAGTAGTATCTGAAGGCTTTTGTTGGGGTTTAAGGTAAGGAGAAACACGCCCTGGAGACAAAACACCCAGGGATGGCACAGTCCTTTGTACAGAAAATAGCCCTCTTTTGACCACTTGAAGAGCAACTGAGGTTCACAAAGTTCGCTTTGAATTCTTGGCATTGTTAAGTCCTGTTTGGGAGAGAGCCACTCCCTTTGGGATGAGAGAGAGAGAGAGAGAAAGAGAGAGAGAGAGAGAGAGAGAGAGAGAGAGAGAGAATGTGTGTGTGTGTGTTATCTTGTGTTCTTCCTCAACTTCTGAGGCTGCAGCAGAAAATAAGACAGAAAGTATCTTATTACAACACCCTATTTAACTTATATATCCAAGCCTGCTGTGGCAGCAAATGTCTGTAATCTCAGCACCTGGGAGACAGAGCTATGAGGATCATGAGTTCGAGGCCAGCCCAGGCTCCATAGTCAGCTTCGGCTTCAACTACATGATGAGATCTTGTCTAAAAAAACTAAACAAAAAAACCCAAGGCTCAGTGGTCTAAGCCCCTGCCTGACAAGCACAAGGAGCTGAGTTCAATCCCTTGTACTGCATGCTGTGCCAGCCCTGGAATCCTGGGTGCACTGTGTCAGCCACCAAAACCAGGCCTGGTGGCACACACCTGTAATCCTAGTACTGTGGAGGCCGAGACAGGAGCACCACTATGAGTCTGAGCTGCGTAGCAAGACCCTGTACCAAAGAAATAAGTAAATAGATAGATAAATAAAAGATTTCTAAAATTCCAAAGTAGAGAATATTTTTTCAAGGACATGTAAGGCACCTATCCCTAGTGGACAGCGGACTGCAGGAGGGGATGTAGAGAGAGATCTTCACTGTAAAGCTTCTTGTACTGTTGAAATTTTGTATCATGCACATTTTGTTACCTGTTCCCTATATACAGTGACCTTGTCCCAGGGAGCGGTTTCTTGTAAAGAGTGAGCAACAAAACAAACAGAAAAATGATACTTTTCGTATCTTTCTGAAAAAGACAGAAGATAGCTTTCTCTTAAAAGCAAAATTATGAGGCTGGGGAGATGTCTCAGTGGAATAAGCGCTTCCCTGGCAAGCACAAGGGCCTGAGTTCAATCCCCAGTTGTGCAAAAAAAAAAAAAAAAGGAAAATTATAACTTAGAACATGGAGTGATGAATTAATGGAATTAGTGTTTCCAAGGCAAGTGCTGCTTTGCCTTTACCTTTCCATATATATTAGTTCTGTTTTTTTTTTTTTTTTTTTTTTTTTTGTTTTCTGACTATGTGGTACCCACAGAATGGACAAATTATGTTTGATTCGGCTTTACTTAAAGCCTGTGTAACAAGATCTTGAATCGTGCAAGTGAAAAGCAGGATGGACAGTTAAAAGGCAGCGCGTGACGGTCCCTGAGGTGGGGGCGGTGTGGCCAAGGCCTCACAGCAATGAAGCCTGCCGGGTTTTGTCATGAAGGTGTTTTGTTTCCTTCTTTCTTCACCTTGAAAACAACTGTGAAAGATAAACTGGAGCAGCGACTGGACTGCATTATATAACCCAGCGCCAGCCTTTGTCCCTGCTTCCTGGACCCTTAGGGGAGTACTCAGCGCTTTTCTTCTTTTCTCAAAAGAAAAGCCATTCTCTGAGGTGCTCCCAAAGGAAGATTTTGTAGAAAAAAAAAGACAGAGTGAAGGGTTACATAATACAATGCACAGTAAAATTTTTTTAGAAATCCCCGTGAAACAGTCCTGCTTTCCCCTGAAGCCCATCCCTGGACCTAGCTCTCCCTTCTTCTCCCTTCCAGTGCTTTTGTCAGGCAGCCGCGACACCTTCACACTCCCCCCAAGTCCCCTGAATCTACCTCTCCTGTTTGCTCCTGTGGAGCATTCCCATTCTCTCCTTGTTTCTTCGCGTTTGCATCTTCGCATCTGAAATTCTGCTCATCTCAATTCAACTCCGTTACAAGAAAGTCGGTAATGAACAAAACATCAAAATAAAATGTCCTGAAAAATTTTCTGTCCCTTGATAAGTAAGCGCACAATTTAAGTGCACAATTCAGGTTTACACAGCTGAGGGCATTTTGTGACACAAACCACTGGAATTTTACTTTATTTTAGCATTTATTCTGGCCTGCTCGGCCCACCCTGAGGGCAGGGCTGGCATGGCTTGTGGTGCCAGCATAGAACCTCAGCCCCTGTGCTGTGCAGATCGGGTGTCCGCACTAAGTCCTGCATCAATACGGTGACCTTCTTGGAGCGGGGGACCACCAGGTTGCCAAAGGAGGGGTGAACCAGCCCGGGTCGGAAACAGAGAGGGTCAAGAAAGACTAGAATAAGACAAAATCTATTTTTCCTTCCTTCACAATAATAGAGCCATTGCTTAACGTGGCCCTCTACCTATGTTCTCACTAATGAAAAGACACAGAGGCGATTTATGCAACTTCTAAGTCACTTGCTTTGAAGTAAGGGGCTGGTTAAGTTCCCCTCTTTCCTGTTTGTGTTGAGTAGAAAAATCAGACTTGCTACCAATGCAACTTAGGGTGGATCAGACAAAAACAACACCCTTGCTATCTTACTATTCCTTTTGCTGTTGCTGTTGTGAGACAGGGTCTTGCTATATAGCTCAGGCTGGCCTTGAACTCACTAGGTAGCTATAGCCCCAGCTGGCCTCAAACTTGTAACCCTCCTGTCTCAGCATCCAAGTGCTGAGACTGCAGGTGTGGACCATCGCCCCTGGTGTGTCGTGTTATTCTGTGGGGGTCGGTAGCATCAGCATCCCCTAGGAGCCTGTGAGAAAAGGAGACTCAGAAGCTTCTCTCCAGACATGCTGGGTCAGACCCCTCAGTTTAACAAGATGCGCATGTGATTTACATTTATATTAAAGTTTGAGAAGAGCTCACTTGGATGACAGCAGAGCTCCGAGATGGAAAGAACCAGTTTTCTTGATTGTTAAGAGTTTAACTACCTACGCTTGACCTGGACTCATATACTTCGGTTTTTTTGTTTTTCTCTTTCCATTTCCTTATCATTTTTGAGAGCTTGTTTGGAGGTTCTAGCAGGGGAGCGCAGCTACTCGTATACCCTTGGCCGAGGAACGGTCCTCCTCTATCGGGGGTGGTCGTCCTCTTCGACCGAGCACGCAGCTTCCTATAATTTTTGTAAAATACAAAAAACATAAAACTTACCATTTTACCATTTTTGTGTTTGTTTGTGTTTCGGAACCAAGGACCCTGTGGTTGCCAGGCAAGCACTCTACTGAGCTATCTCCCTGGGACCATTTTACCATTGTATGAGAGTGTGTTTATTGGACCCAGGGCTTTATCTGAGTTATACCCCCAACCTCATCTTAATCATTTTAAACAATGGTTCAGAGGCGTCAATTACGTCCACGTTATGAAGACTTCTCCAGAAGTTTTGTTTGTTTTTTCTGTATTTAGGACAGGGTCTACAGGGTCTGACTATGTAGATCAGACTCCTAGTGATTTGTTTGTGTTCAGCCTCCCAAGAACTGGGATTATAGATGCACACACCACCATGCCCTGTCCCAATCGCTGTCTCAGAGGGCCCCAGGGGCGAAGCTGGCACAGCACCCTGGGGATTGAAGCCCAGCTGCTGCACTCTGACTAAGCAGGTGCTTTAGTCCACTGAGCTATCTCAGGGGGCCCTCTAGAAGGTTCTTACCTTTTAAAACTGACGCTTGAAATCTTATAGCATTAAATGACAACTGTCCCTCTCACCACCAACCCCCTGCCCCCCAACACCTGACAACTACCACAGCACTTTGGGAGTGTCAGGGAAACAAGCCTCTAACTCAAATACTGCTCAGATTCCCTGCCTTTGGGACTGAAGGACTTGTGTCCTCAGTTGCTGAGAGTGTAGGCAGGTGACACAGCTCTGGTTGAGTCTTTCTCTAAAATCTGCTTTGGTAAAAGGCAAAAGATTTATACGATTGGAAGAGAACTCAGCCCATGGGGCGCACTGAGATGACAATTGAGACTGGGCATGGTGGCGTGTGAGTGTGTGTCTATAATCCCAGCTCGTAGGACGCTATAAACAGGTGGATCACTACGAGTCTGATCTAGTGGTGAGACCTTGAACGCCCTGTAGACTCTTCCCTAAAATACAAAAATAAAATAAAATAAAATCTGCTTTGGGCCAAACAGGAATTCCTCAGAGACAGTCTCTCCAAGGCCTGCCAGCTCCCTCACACCCAGCAGATGTAGGTCCATGTGGGTACTGGCCCCAGCTGGGGTAACCTCACTAGACCTTACCAACTCCAGAGCTCCCCCTGGCAGCTCAATTCCCCCCCCCCCCCGTTCCCTGGCCTAATTCTGCTTCCTCTGCTCCCCCATGGTGTTGATACGATGAACACTTTCCCATGAACCCTCACGGGGTATCCTTGGCTGAGAATAAGAGCTGTCACAGTGGGGCCAGCTGTGCTTCCAGAATTGCTCCTTCTTCCCAGCCTTCCATCATCACCTACCTCAGCTATGCAAGGCAGTAAATCAAAATAATGTTATATTCTGGGGGTTATGACAGAGAATGGTGCTATTCTTATGAATCTTGGTGGCAGTTCCCAATATCTCTATTTGTAAGAAACTGCCAAGGCTGGGCATGGTGGTACATGCCTATAATCACAACATTTGAGAAGCAGGAGAATCACTGCGAGTTTGAGGCCATCCTGAGCTATGAAGTGAGTTCAAGGCCAGTCTAAACTGCAAAGGGAGACCCTGTTTTAAACACACACACACACACACACACACACACACACACACACACACACTGCCAAAATATCTTCCAAGGTATTTCACGTTCCCAGCAACAAATATTTAAAAATAT
>PVKA01040680.1:0-18593 GCA_004027165.1 Ctenomys sociabilis | reverse complement strand
AAAAAAAAAAAAAAAAAAAAAAAGCCCTGTTGCATCTGAAACCAAGCGGAAAGGGCATCCCCTGACCAGCTGGACCACTGTTCTCTCCTCACTGTCTCCCTGGGACTGAGCTCAGGCTCATACGGTGCTCAGGACTCAGTGGGGGTAAAATCTACACCATCCGGGTCAGGTCTTGTCCAGGTCACAAGGCGAGGTCTCAGCCTCACCCCAGCTGGACTCTCAGCATGGCTTTGCTATGTCCTATTTCTCTGAGTAAGTCGTGTCTTACCCTCTCTGGCTCTCCATTTCCTTACTTTTTGTTTTGTCTTACTTGTTAAAGAGAAAGAAGCAAGACATTGGAGGAGAAAAACAAACAAGTTTTCTATGTAACGAGCACCCAGGAAGTGATAGTGAGCACTCATGCACACACATGCACACATACGCACACTCTTGCCCAGAATGGGAGAGTGTGACAAGGGTAAGGAGAGAGTGGCCGGGGGCCAGTGCCCTGGAAGCCGGATGAAAGGGGCATTCAGGAACCTGGGAGCAGGAGGAAACCGAGAAGGCTTGCAGGTGGGGGTCTTGCTCTGGCAACAGAGCCCTGCCCACCACTCTGGCTGGGGTGCCCGGCTAGCCAAGGGTGGACACGAATCCAAACATCAAAGCTGGACCGGAGGATCTGGGCCAAATGAAAAGCAGCAGGAAACGTGTCTGTGAGTTGAAAGGCCCAAGAAACCCCAGGTGTCTGAGCTCCCCCAGGCTTCAGAGAAACCTGGGCAGGGTGGCTGGAGTTTCCTGGCTTCTGTCCAGACCCCTGGCCGGCCGGCTCTGCTGCCTCTCATGTGGAGGAGGAGGGGAGGAAACACAGAGGCAGGGAGGGGAAGCTAAGCAGCTGTTCCTGGGCTGGGGGCCTGGGAAATTCGAGCCATGGGCTGCTACTGCCGCAGGCAAGACTGGTCCCTGGAAGTTCCCGTCTGAGCCCTGGTGTCCGCAGTCCTGGGATTAGCTCAGCAGCCTTCCCTGAGCCCTAAACATCTGCAGTCTGGAGTCCACCTCCCGCATCCCAGTCCCATGGGATGGCCCCACCCCCAACCCAAGACGGAGAAAGCCAGAGCAGACAGCTGCAAGCTGGGGTCGGAAGGGGTCCGGACTGGCCTAAATCTCAGAGATTGGAACCTAGTCTGGGGCCTCATTCCAGAAATACCTTCCCATTTCCAGGATGTATGGGCTGGGGTGGGGAGAAAGGGAAGGGGAAGACATAGCTGCAGGCCCCCTGGGCGCCCAGGGGGTGCTGGGTGTTCTAGACGACTCTTGTAACTCTTACCTCCACTTGAGAAGTGTGTGTTGTTACTTTTACCTCCACTTGAGAAGACTGCCTCAGAACGGCTGGGGAACTTGCCAAGGAGCCAGGGGGCTGGGAGCAGTGTAGAGACAACCATCTGAGTCCGGGTCAGTCTAGCTCTGAACCTTGAGCTCCTGCTGTTCTGGAGCCCAAAGAATTAGAACAGGGCAGGTCAGACCAAGAGCAGGAGTGGGGAGTAGGGGGGGGGGGGTTAACTCTATTTGCTCCAGGCTTTGTTCTGTTACCGGCCCTGTAACTGAGGATGGAGAAAACAGCCAGCTTCACTAACTGCTCCTGGATGATCATGTTAAAATTCTCACAGTGCCATAAGTCTGGAAGAAAAGATTAAAGCAGAAATCAGCCAACTGGAGGGTCGGCAAAATAGCTCAGTGGTGCTGGCATCTGCTTAGGCAAGCGCAGGGAGCCAGGTTCGATCCCTGGCACCACATGGCACTCTGGCCCCACCCCCTGGGTATGCTGAACTGGCTACAGAGTCTGGGTGTGGTGGTGCATGCCTGTAATTCCAGCTCTGAGAAGGGTGAAAATAGGAAGATCACTGTGAGTCCAAGCTGCATAATGAGACCCTGCACAAAAAAAAAAAAAAAAAAAAGTCAGCCAACTGGAAGATCAGCCAGGGAAAAAAATGGGGCTCAGACTTAGAGAAAACCTCAAAGAGCCCCATTGCTGATGGCCCTTAGGAGACTGATTTGTTCTGTGGGGCGAGACTGAGACAGCCTACAGGAAGCTTTGCTGCTGTAACAGAGTCCTTGTGGCTCGGTTCAGAGGCTCCCAAGCCGAGGTTAACTTCCTGCTCGTGTTACGCATCCTGGCGGCGAGACGTCCAACAACAGCTCTGCTCACCCAAGTCCCCTCCATGCCCTGGCTCACAAAGCTGCTGCTTGCATTTGCTTGGTCCAAGCAGTCACGCCGGGTGTTGGTCTCCTGACAGGACAGCACCCTTGAGCTGAACCCTGTGCAAGGGTGCAAGGTGTGCTCTGGCTTACCATGCTGCAAGTCTCGGCTGTGGTCGGTTGGCCCTGTTAGTTTGGGAACTGGAGTGGCTGAATACATCGTGGTAGGAAGCTCCTTACCTCTTGGCACCTGGGAAACAGAGCAAGGAGAGCCAGGGTCCCACTTGTCCCCTAAGGGTATGCACCCTTGAGACCTGAGGACTTTCAACTAGGTCCTGCCTCTTAAAGTGGGCAGAAGTGCAGTCACCTGATTTGTCCTGATTTTTAATTGTGCCTGACACTGCTTTGGTGCCAAAGGAGCCTCATCACCCCTCCTGGTCCACCCCACATGGCCACTGTGCCTCTATTCAGGACGCCTTCCCAGCACACCCATCCCTGGGGCTCTTGGGGCTTCAGCCTTGAATTCCCCTCCCATGCATCATTTTCTAGCTCCATCCCCCTTGCTAACAAAAAAATCCTCTCCCTTCCTCTATGAAGAGAGGCAAAACTACCAGCCCCCTGAACGACATCCCCAAGGTCAGAAAAAGAAAGACCCGTTCCAGCTCCTTACACTGCCTGAACCCAGACAGTGGCCCTGTCCCTCTCTTCCCAGTTCACAGTGGCCTCCAGTGGCACCATGGTCCTAGGCAGGTCTCCAGAGCAGTAGCAGGCAGGTCCTGCTGGGGGGACTGGAACTTACTATACCTAAAGTCAGAAACCCTGACGATTTCCATTCTCCACCCAGTCCGCTCAGCACCTCCTAAATTTTTGGATGGGAAGTGCTGTGCTATGCTTTGAAAGCATTTCCCAAAACCTCAGGTTTTAGAAACCTGTGTTCCTGGGAGCACTGTGTAGGTAGTACTTGGAGTACAGGGTAACTGGGGTGAGCTGAGGTCATGACGATGGGGCTCCCCATGATGGTGTTAATGGCTTTATGAAAAGACAAAATGAGAACCAAGCAAATATGCTTGCTGCGCTGCGTGCGATTCCCTCCAGAATCATGAGCCAAATAAATTTCTACTCTATAAATCACCAGCCTGTGGCATTCAGTTAGAGCACGGAAAAAGAATCAACCTGTGAGCAAGCCCCATGCCCTGTCCATAAGGAGTGCCCACTCAAGATCCCACTTCCTCAGCTTGCCAAGGATCTCATTAGAATACGATCAGATGTACACTTCCGCTCCCCCAGAGTGTGATTCTTGGAGCCTCTGGATGAGAGTCACCTGTCATTTTTAAACTGATTTGAATTAAAATTTTGATGTCAATACTTTCATCTTAATATCAAATCATGGATTGAACTCAGGAGGAACTTCATATTGTGCTAGATCCTAAGCTTATTTTTATTTTTGAGAGTGTGTCTGTCCCCCCCCCCCCCGTAGGTCAGTTAGGTTTGAACTTGAGAACTCCCTGTCTCCACCTCCTAGGATAGGGGGTTATAGTCATGTGCCCCTATGCCTGGTTTAGAAGCAATGTTCTTAGCAAAAACAACACAGAAAACCATACAAAACAAAATATTACAATATGCAAAAGGAACTGACTTGAAGAATAAAAAAAAATCTAAATTAATGGACTGAACTTTATGGAAAGCTCCCTACATTACTCGTGTGTGTGTGTGTGTGTGTGTGTGTGTGTGTACCACAAACCAGCTTGCATCCTTAGGCCAAGGTCTGGGGAGCAAGCAGATCCCAAAAGTTAGAGACCCTGAGAATTTCTGTTCTCCACCTAGTCCACTCCGTGAGCCCTCTCTGGTCACACCCTATGCTGGGAATGGTGTTACCCTGCCATACCAAGACAGACGTTTGCTCCTGGGCTTCCGGTACATACTTCATGGAATGGGAAGACTTGACTTTTTAGTCTTTTTTTTTTCCAGAACCAGGGCTTGAACTCAGGCCCTTGTACTTGCCAGGGAAGAGCTTATTCCACTGAGCCATCTCCCTGGCCCCAAGCCTTGACATTTTAAATGAAAGCAAGGTGCTGTTGCCATTGTCGTCTACCCTTGAGCCTCCTGCCAGGCTGAGGGTTGAGCATCTAAAGAAATTCAAGGAGCAGCAAGACCTCAGGCTGTGCCAACAGCATCTCTTCTGTGGGCTGCAGGGCGCAGGGGCTGCAGGCACTGCTGACGCTGCCCCTGAGCACTATGATCAGAGTGACAAAGGGTGGGACATTACAGGGCAGAGGAATGGGGCAAAAATCTGCAAGTGCCCTCTGCAGAAGATGAGTCCGTGAGACTCACCACGTGATTTGTCTCTGAGCAGCTGACTGTTCCAGGAAGCAGGGATCTGTCTAATCGCTAAGACCCTAGAAAGGAGGGCTAGATCCAGTGGGGCAAGTTACAGAGGGGTAAATTCAGGGCAGCCGAGGAATGAGGCTAGGAATCAGAGGTAGCTGGACATATAAAGCGAGTTTCTCATCACTGGCTACAAAGGTTGGCCAATCCTTAGTCTGGAAAGATACTGAAAGGATTGCTACTAAATAAGGATGAAGAAATTTTGTAAAAATCATGAAAATAATAAATTTATGTTTATGGTACTTGACATTTAATCAGTTGTTTTGGCACAATTGAGTTTCAAAGCAGTCTTGGGAGATAAAGAATTGTTCTGAAGGGCCGACCAAATAGCTCAATAGCAAGCAGGCGCAGGAGCCAGGAGCTTCGATTCCTGGGCCTGCCGTGCCAGTCCTGCCCCCGGGGCATGCTGAGATGGCAATTGAGACTGGGCATGGTGGTGCACACCTGTAATCCCAGCTCTTGGGAGGCTGTACACAGGAGAATCACTACGAGTCCAAATCTACATAGTGAGACACTCTAGACTCTACTAAATATATTTTTAAAAATTGTTCTTTTTTTTCAGGCTTAAGGTAGTAGAATGGGGACATCTGACTGTGAGAAAAGACAGAAGTGCCCAATTTTGTGGCACTCACAATGTAGAAATCCCACAGATTTTATATTATTCTCAAGGCTCCAAAAGAATTTAAGAGTGGGTAAGAAAAGACAAAACAAGGAAGAAGAAAGGGGAGCATAAACTACAAGAAAAACAGTAAAGGCAACTTAAGTTAGCACAGTACTGATCACTTAGTAAATAATTCGGACCTAGTACCTTAGTTACTATTTTCATGGCTGGGACAAAATACTTAAGACCCACAGGTTAAAGGAGGAGAAGTTTATTTCAGCTCAGTTTGTAGAGGTTCAGTGCATAGCTAGATGGCTCCAGGACAGGGTGGGCAGGAGGCACCAAGCAGCAAGCCTGCCGTCTTTCTGCCCCTTGTATTCCATCCAGCCTGCAAACCTGTCATCGCTGTTGTTATTATTATTGAGACAGGGTCTCACTCTGTAATTGAGGCTGGCCTGGAACTCAGTGTGTAGCCCAGGGCTGGCCTCAGACTCCAGGTGGTCTTCTTGCTCCAGCCTCCCAAGTGCTGGGGTTGCAGGCATGCGCTACCACGTCTGGCCCACGCCAGGTCACGCATCCTGGATTCAGCTGCCTCCACACTGCCCCACCTATGAACACACAGGGCTTGGGAGGACATCCGGATACAGCCATTACACTTAGTCATGAGAATGGAAACCCTGTTCTCAATTTTGTGGGTTGTTTGTCTGTTTGTTTGAGATGGGCTCTTGCTATGTAGCTCAAGCCGGAACTTACAGGAATCCTTCTGTCTTAGTCTCCCAAGCACTGGGATTACAGGTATGGATCACCACACCCAGTTGTTTCAATTTCTGTTTTAAAAAACCTGAAGAGGGCTGGCAAGATAGCTTAGCAAGTCAACTAAGTGCCTGCTTAGGCAAGTGCAGGGGCTGGGGTTTGATCCCTGGCACCACATGCTGCTCTGGCCCACCCCTGGGCATCCTAAGCATGCCACCTAGACCTGTCCATGACGGTGCATGCCTGTAATCCCAGCTCTGGGGAGGCGGAGAGAGGAGGATCGCTACAAGTCTGAGCTGGGTGGTGAGACCGTGTACCAAATAAATAATTTTAAAATGTACGATGTAACTTCTAACCATCAGGTTGTATTTAAATGTTCACAGACAACTTCCCCATTAAAGATATGAAAAGGCTGAGGTTCGAGGAGGTGCATGTCTCTCCTGAGGTCCAGGTGGTCCAAGAGAGCAGGATGGGATGAAGCCATGCCTGCCTGCTTCTCCAGTAAGCCTCCACTGGGCCCTGTGGCCTCTGTCCCTGCTAGTGCCTCCGTGTCAGGGTCCCCACCAGCCTGGGTTCCTGATGTTGGTTCCTCTATGGCTGGCCTTGTCCTCCAGGGCCCTCTCCCTGCCCCTACTGTAAGCCCTGAGTCAGATTCCCCAGGCACCCACTCCCACCTACACACCTGCTGCCGGGCCCTTCGGCATTTGGGCCAGAGCCTGTGACTCGAAGCTCTGGGTGGTGTCCTGAGGCCAGGCAGCTGCAGAGGAGGCTGGCAGTCAGGCCTGACACCCCCAGGACTCTGTCTCCCCCTCAACTTCCTCATCCACCTCCTCATCCTGAAACTGATCTGCAAACCCCAGCGCCCCCAAAGGCAGATAGAAGAATCCAGTGGGCCTTCCATCTGGATTGAATTAAATCGCTGACAGTTGTGTCCCAAGTCAGTGAGGCTGGAGGAAGGTTCTGGAAGCCTTTCCTCCCTCCATAACTGGGAAAAAATACAAGGCCCTGGCAGGAGCCGTTCCCAGGGGCGAAGCAAGAGATGGATGATCAAGCGGGTCTCTTGGCCCTGCTGTGTCCCCGGACAGGCTGTGGGTCTCCGGGCCTCTTCACTCAGCTGCATCATAAGGACAGTGGAACATGCTTTGTGTGTGTGTTGGAGGAAGGATTAAGAGACAAAACCCGAGGAGGTGATCCTTGTGGGTGCTTGGTGTATGTGGCAGCTTTCCGTTCTCTCCCTCTATTTTTTTTAAAACTCTATATTTTTGTTTTGATTTTTATCAGCAGTCCAGGGACAGTTACAACCAGCTTCTTATCTTGGGTTCGCTGATCCCTGACCCCCCTGCAAGCAACCTCTCTCAATTCTTTTTTTTTTTTTTTTTGTCTTTTTGAGACAGGGTCTCACTATGCAGTTCAGGCTGGCCTTGAGCTCACTTTGTAGCTCAGGCTGGTCTCGAACTCACAACAATCCTCCTGCCTCAGCCTCCCAAGTGCTGGGATTACAGGCATGCGCCACCACACCCGGCTCCTCTCTCAATTCTTTTAAAAACAATTCTGTCTGGCTATTTATTTCCCTATTTCAACATATCTTGCTTGGAGATTTTATTTATTTTTTTTTTTGAAATTTGCCATGTTCAGCTTTTCTGATTGACTTTTTGCCCTGGAAGACAAGAGGCTGGCTTCTGTCTGTGCATCCGTCGGTCTGTCCATCCCTGTCTGTCTGTCTCTCTCACACACACACACACATACGCACACGCACGCACTTCCTGTGCTTCTCAGGCCCTCCCACGACCATGATGTTCACGTTTTGGCAAGCGCCACCCAATCTGTCACCATTCTGTAAACACGCTCCACAGCTGGGACAGCAGCGACACCGCAGTTGTTTGTTTCTCCTCTGAACAGCATTTTCCCTTCTGGAATTAATAATTACCATTTTGTTCAGTTTGGTTTCTCTGTAAAAGTTTGGTGTGCTTTTATCTTACAAAACCCTGGCTCTGTTGTAGAAGTCTCCCCGGGAGTCCAGCTCCCCACGCCGACCCTGGGAAGTGGCCTTCTTCTGGCTGGGATGTGAGTGGCTCCTCGTGGCTATCTTCCCCTGGGCTCGCCCCACAGTGGCTGGCCACTTTCAGCCCCATCCCTCTTGTTATTCTCCTGATTCCTGATTCCACCTCCTGTTTGGTGGGGCGCATCCTGCGGTAGCATCCTCGGAAACAGCATTTGAGAAGCAAGTGCGCAGGCGCGTTTCCATTCTGCCCCCCCATCCCTCCTCCAGCCCACACTCGAATGATGCCCCGCTGGCCACAGACTTCCAGCGTCGAAGTAATTTCCCCTGAGAACTTTGAAGGGCGCCCTGCATGTCCTCTGCGGCTCTCGGGTCATCGCCAGCTTGCATCTCCAGAATCTGCAAGCGCCAGGTTCGGGACATTGTCTTACGGGCAAGGCTGCCTCCACTCACAGTGTAGTTCTCTCAGAAGACTCACTGCTGTAGCAATCCATGCCCTGCACATCTAGGAATGTACGTGACTATCGGAGATCGAACTCAGGACCTCGAGCTTGCCAGCAGGCACTTGAGCTGCTGAGCAATCCCCGGTCCATTTTTGATGAGTTTCCTTTCAGTTTTTGCTCTGGTCTCTGGTCTCAGGTGCCCCTATTGGTGGAATGTTGGAGCCTGAACTCGTTTTCCTCCCATCTTTTCCTTCCTGATTTCTGTGTCTGTGTATTTCCTTCTTCTTTCCCAGAGAATCCCTCTGTTCCAGTTTTCTTCTCATGAGCTTCTTTCCTTTTAAAATTCTAAATTGGTACCAGTTTCTGCTGGTGTTTTGAAAGGAGCAGTTAATGCTTAAAATTTGTTTCTTTTTATTCTTATTTTATATTTTTCTTTTTCTCCTCTTCCTCTTCCTCTTCTTCCTCTTCCTCTCCTCCTCCTCCTCCTCCTCCTCCTCCTCCTCCTCCTCCTCCTTCTTCTTTCTTTTTTGTGGTAGACCTAGCCCAACCTGGGGGCCGGGCCCACACAGCTTGTGGTGCTGGGGATCAAACTGTGGTCCCTGCACTCTGCCTAAGCTGGGGCTTTAGACCCGCTAAGCTATGCTGCTGGTCCTAATTCTTACTATATATTTTTTATTCTTACAACATTTTTGTTATTGTTTTATATTTTTTCTTTAAATCAATCTCACATGTTTATGTCTGGTGACCTGAACAACTAATTTGAAGATAACATTATACAATACAGCAGTCACTGTTGAATTCCTATCACTTTGTTTAGCGAAACTGTGTATTGTTTCTAGTGCTATTTTCTATCACTATTTCATATTCTTTTAAAAAAATTTTAAAAATCAAAAAGTAGGACAAGAAGATGGTAAAAAAATAAAAACAAGGGCCAGGGAGATGGCTCAGTGGAATAAGTGCTTCCCTGCCAAGCACAAGGGCCTGAGTTCAATCCCCAGTTCCGCAAAAAATAAATAAATAAATAAATAAAATAAAAAATCCAAAAAAAATACAAAACAAATAAAATCCTACATTCACTTTTGAAATCCACAGTCCTTAATTGTGAGTAGTTTCATGTAGGTTTATGGAAAAGTTGAAGAGGAACGCAGAAAATGAGACCATCCAGTGCCTTCCCCCCCCCCCACAAGCCTTCCTTCCTCCAAGCCTCACACTGTAAGCAGTTGATTGTTTTAGGTTCTCTGTCACTTTGCCTTTTCTAGGCTGCCATCGAGTGGGAGTCATCAAGTCTCCTAAGACTGGCTCCTTTCACTAGTAATGGGCCTTTAGGCTTCCTTCATGCTTCTTCATAGCCTAGTAATGAGTATCTTTTTGTTGCTGAATAGTATTCCGGTGTTTGGATGTACCACAGTTTGTTTATCCATCAGACACCTGATGGAGGGTACCTTGGCTGTTTCCAGGTGGTTGGAACCGTTATGAATAAAGTGGCTGTGAATAACTGTGTACAAGTTTTCAGTGCATATGGGGAACTACCAGGGAACACAGTTGCTGAGTCTCGTGGGAAGATTCCGCGGAGCTTTGCAAAAAGCCCCCGGACCACTGGGGTCCAAAGCAGGTTCCTGACAGCTGTGGATGAGTGCGCCTTGCTGGCCCGTGTCCTCACAGGGCCCTGGGTGTCCGTTATTCTAATAGGCACATGGTGGTGTCCTTTTGGATTCTTACCTTGTCCCCTAATGACACAGCGTACTGGGCATCTGTTTGTTTGTTTGCCACCTGCTCAGTAGTCCCCCCTTCCCTGGGGAAACTATATCCCAAGAGTTTCTTTCTTTTTTTATTTTGGCAGAACCGGGGATTGAGCTCAGGCAATTGCACTTGCCAGGAAGCGATCCCAACAGTTCCTGCACTGCGGGGGGCGCCAAATCCCATAGAGGGGTCCAGCGCGGTCTTAGCCACTTTTTGCTGCTGAGACCCAATAACTTGACATCCACAACTTAAAGGGGAAAAGACTGATTTTTGGCTCACAGTTTGTAGAGATTTCAGTCCATGGTGGGCTGGCTCCCAGGAAAGACAGCGTGGCAGGGCAGCAGGACAAAGAATGAGCTCATGGCAGGGCGGCAGGAGCGCAGAGGGCGCGGGGGCGGGGCCGACGCAGACCTTGGGGCCACGCCCCCGAGAGCACCCGCTCTAGCCAGGCCACACCTCTCAAACCCACAGTTAGCCATCAACACTGCAGTGCCGTAATCCCGCAAGGAAAAATCCTAAAACAGGGTCATCTAGCTATAACCCGTAACAGACACAGATACAGCTATCTAAGACTTAATTTACAGGCCTGCCAGATAGCTTGGCGGATCAAAGCACATGCTTAGGCAGACGCAGGAATGGGGTTTGGTCCCTCCCTCGGGTGCTGCGCCAGCCCGGCCCCCAGGGCATGCTGCGACTGCAGTTGAGCAATTCCAGTGCTTGGAAGACTGGAAACAGGAGGATCACTATGAGTCCAATCTGTGCAATGAGACCCTGTGGACCTTCTTTTAAATACAAATAAATAAATAAATACTTAATTTACAGTTTAGACACAATAACAGATTACTGTGTCTAAACCACCAATAATGAAATAGAATAAGTGTAACAATATGTTGTAATAGAAGTGATTTAAAGTTAATGATTTATTTCTGGGATTTTCCATTTAATGGCTGGAGACCGTGGTTGATTGCAGAGCATTAAAACTGGACAGCAGAGCCAGTCGATAAGGGGAGACTACTGTAGGTCTGCTTGGGGCAGGATCTGTGTGTTTGGCCCCATTCTTCATGCTTTGTTTTGTTTTACTTTGCTTGAGACAATGTCTTGTTACATAGTCCAGGCTGGTCTTGAACTCATTATGTAGCCAAGGCTGACCTTAAACTCACAATGATCTTTTTTTTTTTTTTTTTAAACCCTCAATCAGTTCTTTTGTTTGTTTTCAAGACAGTCTTGCTATATAGTTCAGGCTGGCTCCAGGTCCACTGGGTAGCCCAGGGCAGGGCTCAGATTCATGGTGGTCCTCCTGCCTCAGCTTCCTGACTTCTGAGATGGCAGGCATGCACTGCCACAGTCAGTTTCCTGCACTGATTTTTATGGTAAGAAGACCTGATGTCGGTTCACAGCTGCTAACTCTACTCAGCAGAACTTTCGAACTAATTGCTTGGGTGTAAGGGATACAATATGTCCTCTAGCAAAAACCTCTCCTTTCTGGCCAAATAGCTCAACAGATTAAAGCAAGTATAAACAGGTCTACCAGTAGACCCTGGGGTTGGTCCACACCTTGGCCACTGTACACGAAGCCACGATGAACACATCCCTGGCACACTGATTTCATTCCTTCTGGGAACTCACAGCCAGGGGTCAGCTGGGTCACAGAAGAATCCTAATTTTAACTTTTTGAGGAACCTCCCTCCTGTGGTCCATGTGGCGGTACCACGAGTACGCTTCCACACACTGCCTGCCTCTAAAGCTCCTTGTGCACCTGTGCTACTGTCTTCCTGTTCGGCTGCCCGCAGCCTGTCCTCTGAGGTGTGGACCTCACGCTTCCCTGAGGCGGTCCACCTTTCCCCACACATGTGCTGAGGGGAACATTTGAGCTCCAATGAGACTACGCTGGGCATAATATATTAAATTTATTCTGAAGAGAAATCTTCAGTTTCCACTAGAGTTCAAATAGGATATAAGGATAATATTCATATTATGATCTAAAACCAAGCAGTGTGGTACACACCTACAATCCCAGCTCTAGTCTGATCTGTAGTGAGACCCTGAACACCCTGTAGCCCCTTCCCTAAATATATATATATATATATATATATATATATATATATATATATATATATATATATATATGCAGTGACATGTGTATAGGTCTATCACACAGATTTATAATAACTTTCTTCAAATAACAATATAATGACATGATTTTTATGTTACCCTAAAATAAGATTTTACTAAAATTTGTACTTTTTGGTCATCTGTTTATCTAAAAATCCAACTTTTTAAAAAACCCTCAATCTGTTCTTTTTGTGTGTGTGTGTGTGGTACAGGGGATTGAACTTCAGACTTTGCTCTTGCCACAGACCTTGCTCTTGCCAGGCAAGTGCTTATGCCACTGAGCTATCTCCCCAGCCTGTTGTTGTTTTTGAGACAATGTTGCTATATAGTTCAGAACTGGGGGCTGGGGAGATGGCTCAGTGGAATAAGTACTTCCCTGGCAAGCACGAGGGCCTCAGTTCAATCCCTGGTTCTGCAAAAAAAGAAAGAAAGAAAGAGAAGAAAAGAAAGAAACAATATATAGTTCGGAATGGCTTTGAACTCAGTATGTAGCCCAGGATGAGCTCAAACTCATGATGATCCTCGTGCCTCAGCCTCCTAATTGCTGGGATTACAGGTTTACCCCACCTGTGTCTTTAATATGTTCTTATAATGGAAGAATTCTTATAATAGAAGAATTTGAATGGAACATATCTGTTGGAAGTTGTTTCTATAAGTTTTAGTAAGTAAATTCTTCAATTAAGTAAATTCTTCAAGGCATCCTGGGTTGTAGTTCACAGCATTTGGTATTTATGGTTTCCTTTTTTTTTTTTTTTTTTTGGTATTTTAGGGAAGGGTCTACAGGGTATTCAGGGTCTCACTGCTAGACTCATAGTGATTCTTCTGTTTACAGTCTCCCAAGAGCTGGGATTATAGGCACGAAGCAACCACACCCAGTCTCAATTGCTGTCTCAGCATGCCCCAGGGGCAGGGCCAGCATAGCAGGCCTGGGGATCAAGCCCCTGGCCCCTATACCTGCTTGCAGGTTCTTTAATCTGCTGAGCTATTTGGCCAACCCTCCACTGATTTTTTTTTTTTTTAAGAAATAAACTTTCCTACTTGGTCATCTATTTCCTTCAGCTCCTCTTGGCAGACACAGTTTCTCAAATTTCCCCTGCTTGTGGGGACCTCAACAGTGTTGTGGACCGGCCAGGTATTTTATAGACCATCTCCCAGTTGGGACTTAGGGGATGCACAGCTCTCAGTCAGACGGGATGCTGTGTGGTGAGGAAAGCCCACAGGCACAGTGCTATTCCGTGATGCGGTGTGGAGGCCACGCACTCCAGGTGGCTTGCGTAATGCCACTGGCCTTGCTCAAGCGTAGGGTCTGTCAGGCTTCTGCACTATAGAGCTAACTCTTCTTAGCACCAACTATGGGCCGGGGAGATGGCTCAGTGGAATCAGCGCTTCCCTTGCAAGGGCCTGAGTTCAATCCCTGGTTCTGCCCCGCCACACACACACACACACAAAGGCAATTATTATTTTTAACACCAATGCCAACACCAACCCCTGCCCTTTGGGTCTTGCTGGGAGGAAGTCATCATGCCAAGTTCAGATTTAAACACTGGGGAATTAGAGTCCACCTGCTGAAAGCAGAGGGTCTACATGAATGACGTGGGATTCTCCTACACAGGAAATCTGACTGTCCTTCCCATTCATTCAGTTAATCACCCTTGGGTCAGCATGGACTAACAGATTCTTACGTTGTACCTGCAGTGTTACCCAGCACAACTTTGCTTCGTGGCTTAAGTTGTTCCTGCTTTGACCCTTGGGAGCTCTAATTGTTGCTTCCTGTGTCCTGTGACACGCACCCATCACTGAATGTGGTGTGTATGTGTGTGTGTGTGTGTGTGTGTGTGTGTGTATGTGTGTTTAGTTGAACACTTCTTACTTTGTGACACTACAAGATACACAGGCTTAGCTCACCTGCTTCCAGCCCAGCTCTAGAACCAGCTGTTTTGTCAAGAAGCTCCAGTTCCTCTTCCATGATCTGGTGCTGGAGGGGCCATCGCTTTCAGGTCAGCTGCCAGGGCAAGGAAACCATGCGTGTACACCCGTGAATACGCCCAGGCCTGCCAACACCTCTAACTGGAGTTGTCCACAGGACACACGTGATATGCTGAGCAAGAGTTGGCACTTTTTGTCCTCTATCCTAATCCATCAGCAAATGGACCCTTCTAGCTTCTCCCAAGCTAGAAAGCTCAGACAGCTTCTCTGTCACTTTCCACACCAACAGTGACGAGCAAGGCTCTGTCCATTCACCCCGTTGTCGGATCCCGGCAGTGTCAGTCTTGTGAACCTGTACTCCCACGGGATGACTGGGGTACTATGACCATGGACAGACTGTCATACATGTGGAATCACAGAGCAGGTAGACATCACAGGCTGGCTTGCACTTAGCATGATGCTTCTAAGATCAGTCAGTGTCTCCTCAAGCTTGGTAGCTCACTTTTTTACGTGACTTCCATCATACAAGGATGTATCCCAATTTGTTCATCCGCTCACCTGGTTGAAGACATCTTGGGTATTTTCATTTTTGAGTAACAATGAACATAACTATATAAACATTTGCATGTAGGTGTCTATGACTATAGAAGTTTTCAAATTAGTTGGGAACTAACTGTGCTTGGCCAGTCCTTTTACTTTTTGGCCCTTCCTTCACATGCAGTGTCTCTGGTGGGGAGACACTGTGGGTTCCTGAGCATTTTGGGGGGTCCACAATATAAGTCAGCTTGCTATGTCGCTTTCCATCTGCCTGCCTGTGGTTCAACTTTCTCTGTTCACTAAGCCACCAGCTTTCCGGCCTGGAAAATTATGTTGCATAATTCTCTCCCCGAGTCTCATTATTTTTGTGGCCTTCATATATTTTCTTGTCCCTCACACTGTCATTTTAGTAGGATTCTGGTAGAACCTAATGTCCCTGTTTAACCCACCAACCTCAACCAGAAGTAACCTCCTTTTCATTCTCAGGGGTTCAGATTTAAGGTCCTTGGGGATGGGGAACTGGTTAGTCCACTTTTGTTAATGTAACAAGATGCCTGTGGCTGGGGACTTTATAAAGAAAAGAGTCTTACTAAGCATTCAGTTTTGGAGGCTGAAAGTTCAAGACTGGGCAGCCCCATCTTTCCAGCCTGCAGTGGGCACCCCCTTGGCGGGGATGTAATTGGCAGAAAGGAAGGGGTTGAGAACGTGGGTGGTCTCTATAACACACTGCTTGGAGACCAGCGTTGTCCCCTCACCAGCCACGTCCCACGGCATCCCATAATCATATCCTAACACCACTGCCCTGGTTCATGAATCCTGGGGTACAAACATAGCCAAATCTTAGCTGGTGGGTAGAGCCAGAGCCAGTTAGTAAAGTCACAGCAGCTGTGACTCACATGTAGCAGGAGACCCCGTGCCTCCAAATGCCTGCCCCAATCCCCAGCCCATCAGGACTTGGGCCCATCAGGACTTGGGCCCAGCTCTCCACCCTGGGGGACTGTAGGTCTGTCCTGTTCGGGAGTTTGGCTCCCACTTCTCAGCTGCAGGTCTTGTCTGCTCCAGGCTTTTGTTTTTTTGGCATGGCTGGGGATTGAACTCAGGCCCTTGCACTTGCCAGGCAGACACTTATTCTCCTGAGCTATCTCCCCAGCCCCCTGCACCAGGCTTTGCCTGGGGAAAATGCATAACTGGGGAGGGGACTGGACACAAGCACAAATAAGAAGCCCTTGAATAAACACAACAGAGACTAAAGATTGTTCTAGTCCATCCCTCATCTTGCCACAAAACTGGTAGAAGTGATAGAGCTGTAAAGTCTAGGTAGGGTTACAGCTAGCAGCTCGAGGGTTTGTCACTGAAATGAATCACCGCTCCGCTCCTGCTCCCCATAGCCTTTGCCCTTAGCTCTTACCTTTCCCCTTCTGCCCGGTGTGTCTTCCCCTGGGCCGTGTCATCATCCATGTCACCACTGACCCAGCGCCCTCACTTACAGCCTACGTCCTGAGGGTCACCAGGTGACACCGCCAGCCACAGTCGCCTTCCTGAGAGCTGCCTTGGTGGACCAAGGTGACACAGCCACGTTATTCCATGCTATGGTCCCCTCTTCAGGTCACATCCAGACTCTTGGACTTCTTGAAGGATCCTCAATATCTCCAGGCAACTTACAGAAGGGGCTCTGGTCTCTGAGCACTGCTATGTATTTATCTGGTAGCCTTTCAATAGCTTCACTGTATTTGTTTAGGACTTCGGGTGGGAGTGGGAATCCGATTTAAGACTGGGAGAACCCACCTCTCCTTTCTTGGGGCTCCTTCTCAGCAGGCTTCAGGGTCTACCTTCAACCCCAAAACCCGCTTCAGGTGAGCACAAATCTGCCAACTTGCGGGAAGGGGAATTCCCAGGCTCACCAGAGCATGGCTCAGAGCCCCTCAGCTCCGCACATGTTTTCCTGAGGGTTTAGTTTAACCTCTCCTCTTCCTCCTGTATCAGCAGCTCATGTCCCACAGAGGTCAAGAGCCTCCCAGCTCTCTAATTTCCTCTCTGGAAAACACACTGGAGGTTTTGTTCTCATGGGAAGAACGGGGTGAAAATCTGCTTCCCGGGATGATTCTTTAGCCAATTACCAGGGTTTGTGCAATGTGCACACTGTCCCCAGGCCAGTGTCAGTAAACTTTCCTTGCTTATAGGATGGGCCCAAAATGCCTCGTCCCGGAACCAAAGCCATCTGACATCTACAGCATTAACTTTATCTCAAGCTGCAGAGTCAGTAACACAGAGATTAAGAGTGCGGATGTACGGCTAGACAGCCTGGGTTCTAATAAGACCCTGCCACATACAGGCTGTGAGATGTTGTCCAAGCAACTTAACTCGTTGTGCCTCAGCTTCTTCCTCTACAAAGCAGGAATGGTGATGGTAACAATAAGTGCCTCAGAGAGCTCTGGGGAAGATGAGGTGAGCCCGTCAGTGTCGAGGCCTTGGGTCCCTGCCTGGGCTCCGTAGCTGTCAGCCCCACTGTGACCCAGCTGCCCCTCTTCCTGCTCCCCTCTCTAGTGCTGAATCTTCTAGAACTTTCCAGGGCACCGATCAAACCCTCCCCTTCCTTCTCTGTCCCTGCCTGTCTTCTCCTTTGTTTGCTTCCATTATCAGTAACAGCTACTAATTTTCAAACTCTGGCTATGTGCCAGCTACTTTTCAAATATGTTTTTCTACCTTCGCTCTGAGCTTGAAAAGCCACTTTTTTTTTTTTTGGCATAACATGGAACATGTATTTTTCATCAAGTATTGAGAATACTATACTCTAAGTCCATACAGAATATGAAGAAGAAAAAAATTTAAAAAAATAGGAATGAACACTTACATATATTTACACAGACATTTAGAAATCTATCATATACAGCATAGTAGCATTGTAGCAGGACTATTTTGAGACATTTTTTTGTCTTATTTTTCATTTATTACCCTTTAGAAAAGGGCAGTATAGTAATAGCTGGTATGTCATGACAAGAAGTACATATTTAGAAGACCAGAATGGCAGGCATTTGGAGTGTGACCCTTCTATTACACTTCGTTAAATTCAGTGCAGTTGCTTGGTTCACAGGTATCAGCATATATAGTTAGCTGGGGTGAGAATCCTACCCCTTAACTGCTAGTTTCAAAAATCTCCTGATGTTTCTCAGGATCATTGTCTTACCCATCTAGTGTATATAAGTGAATGGTCCTGCCTCTGTCATGTTTCTCAGCATTTCTCCTTGCCCTCTCCTCACTGTCCAATCCTCAAGTTTTCACTTTCCCTTTAATTGTGTTATACATTTCTATTTGCAATTCTTCTTTTGAGTTATATTAGGGAGAATAAATGATACTTGCACATGTGAGTCTGGTTTATTTTGCTTATAAGTACATCTTCAAATGGCAACCACTTTTTTTTTTTTCTTTTTTTTTTTTTTTGTCTTTTTGAGACAGGGTCTCAGTATGCAGTTCAGGCTGGCCTTAAGCTCACTTTGTAGCTCAGGCTGGTCTCGAACTCACAACAATCCTCCTGCCTCAGCCTCCAGAGTGCTAGGATTACAGGCCTGCGCCACCACGCCCGGCAGCATCCACTTAAATATGAAGGCTTTGAGTTTATCATTCTTTACAGTTGAATAATACTCCATTGTATAAAGATACCACATCTTCAGCCATTCATAGGTACACATATATCCCTATGATATGATGTTTTCAGTTCCTCTGGGAAAATTCCCAGTAGGTGTATAGTTGGCTTGAATGGGATTTCCAGTCCTAGTTTCTTAAGGAGTCTCCATACTGATTTCCAAAATGGTTGCACCAGTCTACATTCCCACCAGCAGTGGAGAAGTGTTCCCTTTGCTCCACAACCTCTCCAACATTTGTTGTTGGTTGATTTCCTTATGATAGCCATTCTTTCTGGAGTGAGATG